>BQNB010011195.1:42283-79239 GCA_026074375.1 Tanacetum coccineum
TACATCTTGTGTTATTGATCTATGAAGTAACACGCCCCAGACCCTTATTCCGCTGCGACCCAATTTGGGGGTGTTACATACACTTATACAGATCCATGATAGGTTCTCTCATGTATTTAACTCCCTCTAGGCCTGATATAATGTTTGTAGTATGTGCGTGTTCTCATTTTTAGGTTACTCCCAAGACTTCACACCTAAATGCTGTGAAGAGAATCTTTAAGTACCTTAAGGGTAAACCCAATTTGGGCTTTTGGTATCCTAGAGAATCATCTTTTGACCTGGAAGCTTTCTCAGATAGTGACTATGTTGGGTCAAACCTTGAGTATACAATCACTGAGGCATCTGTTCGAAGTAAGCTTCAATTAGCAGATGCTTCAGGGATTTCCATGTTGCCAAAGTGGCTACCTCTACAACAGAAGCTGAATATGTAGCTGCTACAAGTTGCTGTGGACAAGTATTGTGGATTCAGAATTAAATGTTGGACTATGGTTTCAATTTCATGAATACCAAAATTCACATTGATAATGAAAGCACCATCTGCATTGTGAAGAATCCAGTGTATCACTCCAAGACAAAGCACATAGAGATCAGACACCACTTTATACGAGATTCTTATGAGAAGAAGCTCATTAGGGTGGAGAAAATTCACACAGACTTCAATGTAGCTGACCTATTGACCAAAGCTTTTGATGGACCAAGGTTCAATTTCTTAGTGGTTAATATTGGTATGATAAATCCATAGCTACATTTAAGGGGAGGATTAAATGTATAGTTTGTAACCTAGTAATACTAGTTAGTAGAATTAATTATGATAGGTTATCTTATTTTTAGTAGTTATTAAAATATACTAGAAACATAGTGTTTTCGAATAGTTTTGTAGTATATTTTGTGTGTGGCTTAACGTTTTCAGGTTATACTTGGATTGCATGAAGGATTGGAGCATGACTGAAGTTGTGAAAAAGTTAATTCTGGTATTGTCAATATTAATTCTGGTAGTTTACTAGTTAATCCTGGTAAGCTTATTGTTAGTTCTGACAATATATTGTTAATACTGGTTGACCAGACTTAAGTCTGGTAGTCCAATATTAATACTGGTAACTAGTCGTTAGTACTGTTTGGTCTCACAACTTTGACTTTTCACTAAATATGACCGTTATAGCAAATTGCGGGGATATTTAAGCGGATAATGATACAAATTGGATATTTACTGTTTTATCTCACCTAAAATAGTTTTCTTCATTAAAAAGAGCCTATTTTCTCGGAGGGACAATTGAAATTCATTATTTTTTTCGCATATAAAGTCAATTAGCAGCTACAATCAGTACTAAGTTACCAAAATGAGTCTAACCCAATTGATAATCACCAACAATCACAACCTTTTTACTACAATTTCAACGAATGGCTTCCATGAAATACTGCGACAAGCATAACCAAGTGGGATTCTTAAAGAAACCTGCAAAAAGTGCAGGGTTTGCAGAGATCGTAGATTTCTTAAAAGGCTCACATATCAGGTATGCCTTGACTCACAATCCTACTATCCATGACTCCCTAGTCAAACAGTTTTGGCAGACTGCAACTGCCTCAACTCTTGCTGATGGGACTCTAGAACTAAGAGCAACCATAGATACTCTTTCTATACAATCACTGAGGCATCTGTTCGAAGTAAGCTTCAATTAGCCGATGCTTCAGGGATTTCCATGTTGCCAAATACTGAGATTTTTGAGGGGATGGGTAATATGGGGTATCCAGCTGATGGTACTTTTACATTTTGGAAAAGTCATTTTACACCTCAATGGAGATTTTTAGTCCATCATATTTTACATTGTATGAGTACTAAAAGTGGTGGATGTGATCAATTTGGTAGCAATCTTGCAACTGATTTGATTTGTCTTTCTACTGGCAGGATTTATAACTTTTCAAAATTAATCTTTGATGGCATGGTGGCAAACTTGAAAAGTAAAACTAAGTTTTTGATGTACCCACGATTTCTACAAATGATTTTGGAAATACAAACTGAAGATAAACATCCTTATTTGGCTATTGTATTGACCAAAAAGATTTTTAGGAACATGAAAAGGGGTTTTAGAGGGGTACCTAAACCTTTGTTGCCTGCAATGTTGCCAGTTGTTGCTGTAGATCAAAGTGCATGAACAGCAAGATCAAGCTGATGATCAACCATCATCTTCTGCACCCTTACCATCTTCATCTCACCCACCTGTGATATCTGCAACACTTGCATCTGAACCTAACATCCCCACCATTCCACCTACACATACCTTTAACAGAACCAACATCTGAACCTCATCACCTCCTTCCTGCAACTGAAACATGATAACCAAGAGCACCCTATTAGAGCAACCATCACCTAAACACCAACCATCTCACCTAGACATAAGAAAATGACATTCCACAAACCAGGGCACCTACTCATAACACATGTAGGCAGAAACACAAGCACAATGTCTAGTAATTGATCTTTTTCAACTGGTTCCACAGTTAATGACCAGGATTGAAAGCTTGGAGAAATGGTCCTCAAGCAACTAAGCAGACATAGGAATGGCAAAATAGTGAAGTTAGTGAAGGAAAGTCAAAGAAAATGGAAAAGGTTTGTCAAGAGCAACGGAGTGGTTCTCAACTGATTCGAAGATGAGGCGCTGAAAATTCTTCCAAACAGGTGAGAATTTACAAAAAAAGATGAATCAGAAGTTTTGAGAACTCGCCAAACAAGGAAAATCTTCAGGAGAAATAGATGCCCTTAGTCAAATCAAGACCAAGAGGAGAAATGTTAAGAGTGAAGTAAGGAGGAGACTGGATGCTGAAGATGTTAGTACTGGTTTCGAAGATGTTAGTATTGGTTTCGAAGATGTTAGTACTGGTTTCACAGATATTAAGTCTGCTAGTGAAAAAAGTAGTTCTTGTGGTGAACATGTTTAGTGCTGAGTCAAAAAGAGAAGAAAGCATACTTGAAGACACTCCTCAGACCAAAAGACAAAGAAACAAATCAAAGAAGAGCAGGCTAGTTTGGCAAAAATAGCAAGAATACAAGCTGAGGAAGAGCCTGAAAATGCAAGGAGAGAAGAACTAAAAAGACAAGATGAATTGGCTGCAAAAAGATTTCAAGAGGAGTTAGAGTTGTCTAAAGCTCAAAAGAAAAGAATGGCTCAAGTGCAAAAGGCTGTTTAGTTTTATACAGAAGAAGATTGGGACACAATTTGGGCTAAATTGGAAGCAAATGCAGATCTGGTCAAAGAGATTGTAGGAGAAGATGTATCTGAGGCTAATTATGCTCAGAGAATGGTGGGTTTGATAATTCACAAGAAGAAAACTTATTGCAGAGCAAAAGGCAAAAGCTCAAAGAGATAAACCAATGACTCAGGCTCAGCAAAGACAGTATATGGCCACTTATTTGAAGAATCAAGGTGGATGGAAATTAGCTCAGATAAAGAAGCTTACAGATGAAGAACTTAAAGAAAAATTTGAGTATTTGATGAGAAGCATGGAAAGGTTTGTGCCTATGGGTACAGAAAAAGAGAGTAGGAAAAGAACTGGTGTAGAGCTTCAAACAGAATCTTTCAAGAAGCTAAAGTCTGACACAAGGGAGGATGTTTCTGTTCCTAAAGAGAAGGATAAAGAGTCAGTGAGAAGAAGAGGAATTGAATTAAAAAGCCAGTTTAAGATATACAAAACAGGAAAATCTTTGGCAAGGAAAGGATTGCAGAAGAAGCCTGAATCTGCAAAGTCTAGCACTGAGGAGGATGTTGAAGCCTACATGGAGGCTAGAGTGGATGAACCATCTTCAGAAGAGTTTCCAATGGGTTCAATTCCACAAGGACCAGCACCTGCAAAGATAGTAAATGCAGATTATCAAACTGGAAAGAGAGGTGCTATCAGATCATCAAGAAGATAACACAGATGTGGTATTGTAGAACTTTCAAGGCTTATTGAATGATTTAACAAGAGATGAATCTCAATGAGTTGTATAGGCTTATGATGTCAGAAGTAATGGAGATAACAGCCTGAAGAAGATTTGAAAAGGGATTTTATTGGGGGATTAAATACTATTTTGATCTAACCATCTACAAAGGATTGTTGTTTGGAGTTTAGACACATCAACAAAAGGTACTCAGTTAGATATTTTTCATAGTTGTGATGTCATTGTTTAACTTTGAGGCTACACACTATCTATATGGCTAGACTGAGGTAAGTTATCCACTACCACCCAGAGTTTGCAAAGCTATGCTTGAAAAGAAGCTTTTGGGAGATAGAAAAGATGAGCACTGCTATCAACTCTTGAAGTTAATTGAGAAACAAGCTCATCAGCAATAAATTTGTAAATGTTTGAAAGAATTTTCAGAGCTGTGGTATATAGATAGAGAGTTGTTTATATAAAATGGAGTTGAGAAGAGATAACACTTAGTGGAGGTGCTATGCACTAACACAACAAATGGTTATCAGTCCACCATGTCTAACAGACATAAGGACTGGCTAGTCCAAAGCAAACGGCTCTTGGTAAAGACTTCTTAAATCCGTTTATGACTGACAATTTGCCAAAAATCGTATGGTTATCAACTCACCATATCTATGTTTGTAAAAAGTTGGCTAGCCCACAAGGTTATGGCTTGTGGTAAAGGATGTGGAAAATCCATTTATATGGTTAACAGTTTACCAAAAATAGGATGGTACTCAACTTACCAATGATTCATGTTCCAAAAGTTGAATTGGTTACTAGTCCACCAGGGTGATGCCATGATTCCACCAAAGGATTAGCTAGCCCAAGAGCAAACGGTTACTTGGTAAAGGCTTAATCAAATCCGTTGATAGCTGATGATTTGCAAAAAATCATATGGTATTTCAACTCACCATGTTTCATGTACTATGAGTTGAAATGGTTATCAATGTACCATGGTTCATAAACCAAACATTGGCTACTCCAGAGTTAATGGCTAACTGGTAAAGAGACATCAAATCCATTAAATTTTCAATGATTCACCTCTCACAAGAGTTAACATACTTGGAAGTGATGAGAATAGACTGAAACTTTATGATTTGATGTACATATAGTCAATGTTGCTGCTTATTCAAGTGTTGCTGAAGAGATATGACTTGTCGCTGTGAAGTGCTGATTATGATACTTAGAAGATTAGTTGCTGCAAAGATCAGGTAGTGATCAATTCAAAGGGTTGCAGTTCAAGAATAATTCCAAAGATAATGCTTACAAAATCCTCAAGAAGCTTATAATGAAGACACTCAAAGAAACTTGAAGATCATAAGTGAAGTTCAAGTTAGGGGAGGATTGTTAGGAATTATTGTAAACAGACTTAAGTCTGGTAGTTATAGAGTTAAGTCTGGTAGACATAGTTAAGTCTGCCAGTACTAAGTTAAGTCTGGCAGTACTATAGTTAGTACTGGTCTCATATAGTTAAGTCTGTTTATGTAACAGAATAGTTATAATAGTTATCTTAGAGATATCTTAGGAGATATCTTAGGAAAGGATATGCATTATCCTTTTACACGTTTGTAAAGCCCATTAGGGTTTCCTTGGTGTATAAAAGGAACCCTACGGCACAATGTTTAGTATGAGATTGAAATAGTATTCTAATAGAAATTAATAGCAAATAGCAAAGTTTTACATTGTGTTCTTCTTAGTACTTGTGTTAAGATTCCGCATTAGCACATAGTATTCATAGTCATTGTCTCTCATATAGTTGATTTGGATTTATTCAAGTTAGCTATTGTCTTACAAAAGGCTAAACAGATCCAAGACTTTGGACCTACATTTCTTATCTTAATTCTACTCTTTTCTTTTTATTTCATTTCCTTAATGTACAATAGGGACATTGTACAAATCAAGTGGGGGGATGGGAGTAGAATTAATACTTGACGTATGTTTTTCCTTCAATTTTCTAGTTTTCTTTAAAATTATGCCAATTTTAAAAATTTTGACAAATTTTTCTTAAATAACTAGAATTAATCTTTACCGAATGCACATTACCCTTTATTATTACTTGGTGAGATTTATGCCAAATATTTCGTTTCCATCATATTAATCAAAAATCCACCAAAAATATTGAGTGTGCCGGTAGTATTGTAGACTTTAGAACTTGGCATGTACATCATTTCAAGACCTAATTGATTAGCAAGAATGGATAGTTCAAGAAGGCAACACTTAGGAAATCACCCATATAGCCATTGTTGGGAATTATTGATTTGATGATACAAAAGAATTGCTTAAAAGGATAAAGAATGAAACAAAAGGATCAAAGTTGACAATATGGAATTCTACAAAAGTTAGAGGATTCTAAAAGATCTCCTTACAAGATAAAGATCAAAGATTAGGAAAAGATTTAGTTTGTAAATACAATTAAGATTCCTTTGTAAGTCTTATGGACTATATATATAAAGAGATCCCTAGACATTTTTTTTGTGCACAGGTAAAGGTGTAGACGTCTAGAGTATGTGGTTTAGCCTCAAGATCAAAGTATATTTGATCCTATTACAGTTAGGTAATCGTTCTATATTGATCACATAGAATTGGGGCTTGTATGAATAAAAACCTTGTAAAAATAACACTGTTCTTTTATTTATATTCCGCTGCGTATCAATACTTTGTTATTTTAGTTATGTCTTGCATAACTAAACCTTACACAAGCTAAGGAAAAGACTTTTCTGGTAGAGTAACACCATTATTTCCAACAATGGTGGTTCAAGCTCAAGAAGAAATAGGTGAAAGTTCATAAATGCCAACTGATCCCCATCACACACCCATCATTACTCAACTTGCATCATATAAACCTCAAAGGAAATAAAAACCTAGGAGGTCAAAGAGAAAGGACACTGAGCTACCTCAGCCTAGTGATCCAACAAATGTAGCAGATGAGGCTGTCAATGAGGAGCCTAGTATACAACTTAAGGAATTGATGGATTTTTGTACCAAATTGCAACAAAGAGTGCTTGATCTGGAGAACACAAAGACTGCTCAAGCTCAGGAAATTACAAGTTTGAAATTGAGAGTCAAGAGGTTAGAGAAGAAAGGAGGGTCAAAAACTCATAAGCTCAGAAGATTATACAAGGCTGGTAGATCTGCAAGAGTAGTTTCCTCTAATGAAGCTAGTTTGGGTAAACAAGAGGATGCATCCAAACAGGGGAGTAAAATTGCTAATATTGATGCAGATGCAGAGATTACATTAGTTGATGAAACTCAGGGGAGGTATGGAGATGAATATATGTTTGGAGTACATGACTTAGATGGTAATGAAGTGGTTGTTGAAAGTGAAGTTATTGATAAAGCTGGTGAGAAGAGAAATATTGTTGAGGAAGCAGTTAATGTGACTGATGCTGTTACAATTCCAGTTAGTGCTGCTAGAATAACTAATGTTGAACTTACTTTGGCTTAAACATTGGCAGAATTGAAGGGTGCAAGACCCAAGACAAAATAGGTTGTTATACAAGAGCTAAGTGAATCAACTCCAACAATATCTTTAAAACTACCATCACAGGATAAGGGTTAAGGTTCAAAGGATAAGGGTAAAGCAAAGATGATAGAACCAGAGAAGCCTTTGAAGAAGAAATAATCAATTAAAGTTTGAGAGAAGAAGCTTTAAGGCTACAAGCAAAGTTTTGATGAAAAGATAAGCTTGCAAGGAGAAAGCCAACAAGTTAGAAGGAAGACCAACATTGCTTGGATGACATTCAGCAAAAAAAAAAAAAAAAAAAAAAAAAAAAAAAAAAAAAAAAAAAAAAAAAAAAGGCAAAAAAACAAAAAGGGAAAAAAAAACCAAAAAAAAGAAAATAAAAAAAAAAAAAAAAAAAAAAAAGATAGATGCATGACAATCAACGCTGAAAGGTTGCAGGCACCAAGAACAACAGGAGTTGACAAGTTGAAAAAAAAGTCACTTGTTTCAACAACCTTTGAGAAAAGAAGAAATTCTTTGCAGCAAAAAAGAGCAGAAGAAAATAGGAATATTCCACCACAAGAGCTCAACCAAAGAGTATTAGAGTACTCTTACCTGAAAATATGGCAGAATGGAAGGCCCCTCCCAAAGACTTAAAGAATACTTCTTTGTCCAATATTCAAGAATTATTTTGACAAAGCTATGAAACAGGTAAACACATTTTAGACATGGACACAGAATTGGTGGAAAGGGTAGTGAAATAAGCAGTAGAAGGTAGTCAGACAAAGAGAAGGAAAGCAGTTCAACGAGAGCAGGAGAATAGCTAAACAAGAGAAGCAAAGAAACAGAAGTGGATGATGATCAAGAGAAGCAGCAAAGATGAAAGAGCTCATGAAAATTGTTTCCTGGAAGAGAAGTAGCAAAGTTGATGTTATACTTTACTACTATAGCCTCCAAGCATTTTGACTACAAGATCATTAAGAAGGAACTATCATCCCGCTACCTATACCAAATAATAAAGAGCTGATGGAAGTTCAAAGAGGTAGTCAACCTTTATTCAGATGCTTAGGAGCTTTGACAGGGAAGATTTGGAAACTCTGTGGAAATTAGTTAAAGCTAAGCATGGGTATACAAGGCTAGAAGGGGGCTATGAAAGGGTGCTATGGGGTGATCTAAATACAATGTTTGAACATCATGTAGAATATCTAGTGTGGAGGAATCTACAAGGAAACAAATTGTTGGTTTGGAAGCTATTTGATTCATGTGGAGTATATTTTGCGAGGTTTCAAAGTCTGCATGTCTTTATGTTGGTAGAAAAGAGATATCCTCTTACACCTGCTACAATTATAGAGATACTAAGATGGGGGGGGGGGGTAAAGTTGCAAGCTGATCATTGGAATGAAATGTGTTATCAGCTTCTTAAGCTCATCACAAAGCAACTCAAGAATCAATGAAGTGTTTGGAAGCATCCTCCTGGTAATTAATGAAGCTTTTAATGAAGAAACTTGATGATTTTGAAGATAAATATCAAGTTTAAGGGAGGATTGTTGGGATTAAAAGACTTCTTGATGATCTTGAAGTTACTGCTGCTTAGGTTAGAGTTACTGCTGCTAAGCATAAATTAGTGCTGTTAGTAATCTTAATGAAAAATATGCTAAGTAGTTAGTACTGCTAGTTACTACTGCTAGTGTAAGTTACTACTGCTAGTGTATGTTACTACTGCTAGTGTAACTTAGTATTGCTGATGAAGATTGAAGAAAACTTTCTAAGTAGTTAATACTGCTTGTACATAGTTAATGTTGCTGGTATAAAAGTTACTACTGCTAGTGTTCAGAGTTAATGTTGCTAATACAAAGTTACAACTGCTAAAAGATTAAGACTGCTGAAAGAGTTTCTACTGTCAAGGGATGGATAAAGACTGCTCAGAGAAAAGATAAAGATTGCTTATGAGATATGTATGAGATATTTTTGTAAAAGATACGTATAAGTTATTTGTTTAGAAGATCATGATAACTTAGGAAAATATTGTAAGCCGGTTAGGACTCCTTGGTGTATAAAAGGAGGTCCTAGGGTATAGAGTTCTATGTACCAAAAATGAGTCATTCATAGAATTGTCATAGCTTCAAGGTTTTGTAACCCTAATACTAGTTAGAGTATTCGTATTAATATATTGAAGCTTTTGTTTGTTAATCTGTGTGTTCATTAGTATTAATGTTTCTTTGAAGAATTCTTCTTATATTAAACATTAGATTCCGCATAATCTTTAGTATTATCAAACAAATTTCTATCATAGTTGTGTAGGATTTATCTTGCATAACTAAACCTTACAGAAGCTAAGGAATTCAAGATCCATTGAAGTGAGATTAACAAGCTAAGGGTTTCATTCACTTATTTAATCGATTTTATTCAATCATATACTCTCTAATCACAAACCCTAACTCAATTTCATCATTCATCATCAAAACCCATCACAATGACGACCCTAAAGTTTGCTGATTCACATAATATGGTTGCATTTTTGACTAAATCTGCTGAAAGTAAAGGATTTGAGCAGATAGTGGATTTTCTAAATGCAAATCCTATAAGATATGCTTTAATGATCAATCCCAATATATATACTTCATGTAATAAATAATTCTGGGCTACTGTCAAGATTAGAACTGTCAATGGGGAAGTTCAGTTACAAGCCCTAGTAGATGGGAATAAAATTATCATAACTGAAGCAACTATAAGAAGAGATCTTCAATTAGAAGATGCTAAAGGTATTGATTGTCTACCCAATGCTGATATCTTTGAACAACTTACACTAATGGGGTATGAGAAACTTTCTCAGAAACTTACATTCTAGAAGGCTTTCTTTTCTCCTCAATGGAAATTCCTTATTCATACTATTTTGCAATGCCTAAGTGCTAAGACTACTTCATGGAATGAATTTAGTAGCACTATAGCTTCTGCGATTATCTGTTTAGCCACAAACCAAAAGTTCAACTTTTCCAAGTATATTTTTGAAAGTATGGTGAAGAACTTGGATAATGATGGTAAATTCTTGATGTATTCAAGGTTTGTACAAGTCTTTTTGGATAATCAACTAGAAGGGATGGCAACTCATAACAGGATTTATATTGCACCCTCTCACACAAAGAAGATTTTTGCTAGCATGAGAAGGCAAGAAAAAGATTTTCCTGGTAGAGTAACACCATTATTTCCAACAATGGTGGTTCAAGCTCAAGAAGAAATGGGTGAAGGTTTAGAAATGTCAACTGATCCCCATCACATACCCATCACTACTCAACCTTCATCATCTCAACCTCAAAGGAAACAAAAATCTAGGAGGTCAAAGAGAAAGGACACTGAGCTACCTCAGCCTAGTGATCCTATAAATGTAGCAGATGAGGCTGTCAATGAGGAGCCTAGTATGCAACTTAAGGAATTGATAGATTTTTGTACCAAATTGTAACAATGAGTGCTTGATCTGGAGAACACAAAGACTACTCAAGCTCAAGAAATTACAAGTTTGAAACTGAGAGTCAAGAGGTTAGAGAAGAAAGGAGGGTCAAGAACTTAAAAGCTCAGAAGATTATACAAGGTTAGTAGATCTGCAAGAGTAGTTTCCTCTGATGAAGCTAGTTTGGGTGATCAGGAGGATGCATCCAAACAAGGTAGGAAAATTGTTGATATTGATGCAGATGCAGAGATTACATTAGTTGATAAAACTCCGGAGAGGTATAGAGATGAAGATATGTTTGGAGTACATGACTTAGATGGTGATGAAGTGGTTGTTGAAAGTGAAGTTTGTTGGGAATAAAATGCTCTAAGGCATTTCCACTGTTAGACATGTTCATTCCCACTGCTATAGTACTTTACCTACTGTTAGTGTAAATCTTCCCACTGTTAATGTTTACACTGCTGAGAAGTTTTGCCACTGTTGAAGACTTTCCACTGCTGCATGAAGATAAGATCTACTCTAAGTCAAATACGCGTTATTGTTATATTTGGAATGTATCTTGTGTATATCTCTTTTATTTAGGAGATACGGTTTAGGTCTTATCTTGTACAGGACTCCTTGTGCTATAAAAGGAGTCCTTAGGTTAGAGTAGAAATATACATCTTCAATATCAATCTGAAATACATTCTCTCATAGCTTTAAGGTTGTGTAAACCCTAGTACTGGTTGAGTACTCGTATTATTACATAAATAATATTAAAGCTTTTTGTGTAACTCACTGTTCCATTCATTTCATTGTTATTCTTCTTGATCATTAAAGGTTAGATTTCGCATAACCTTTGGTGAAACATCTTAACAAAGTTTATCTCATTGTTAGTTTGGATTCATCCAAGGTGACAATAACCTTACAAGCTAAGGCATTAGATACAAGTTTGGGAACAACAAGTGGTATCAGAGCTTGTTGAGAAACTTTGATCAAAGAAGTATAACACACTAATCTCATTACCAAATCACAAACAGAAATGGATCTATATAATCACTCAACTCCTACTTCTACAAAACTTCCAATTCTTGACACTGGAAAGTTTGAACAATGGAAGTTCAGAATCCAACAATACCTACAACATGAACACTATGCTCTATGGGAAGTTATTGAGTTTGGTGACTCCTATAAAGCCCCTCCAGAAGAAACAGGCAAAGGTGTATCTGGTGAAGGTTCTGCAAAGAAGAAGGGAAGGACTGTGGCTATAACTACTGAAGACATGCAGAAAAGGAGAAATGATGTCAAGGCAAGAACTACTCTTTTATTGGCTCTCCCTGATGAACATCAATTGAGATTCAACAAATATGATAGTGCCAAAGAACTCTGGGAAGCCATTTTGAAAACCTTTGGTGGAAATGAAGCCACCAAAAAAACAAAGAAGAATCAATTGAAGCAGCAATATGGTAACTTTAAGGCTGAAGGATCAGAGACACTTGAACAAACTTTCAATAGGTTGCAGGCTATTGTAAGTCATCTTGAGTTCATGGATGTCCCAATTGAACAAGATGACTTAAACTAGAAGTATTTGTCAAGTCTTGCACCAGAATGGCTAGTATACACCATAGTTTGGAGAAATAGAGATGATCTAGACACAATGAGTCTGGATGATGTGTATAATCATCTTAAAGTCAATGAACCTGAGGTTTAAAAGAGTGCAGGGTCAAACTTACAAAATATGGCTTTATTTCTTCATCAAACACCAACAGTGGTAAAAGTGAAGTTTCCACTGTTCAAGGAATTTCCACTTCTGGTGTTTAAGTTTCCACTACAAGCACTAATGTTGCCGCTGCCAGTCTTAGCCATGATACTGTTTGTGCATACATAGCTACTCAGCCAAATGGTTCTCAAATTAAATATGAGGACATCACTCAGATTGATGATGATGATATAGAAGAGATGGACATAAAGTGGAACTTGGCTTTGCTAAGCATGAGGGCTGATGTCACACCCTGCCAAGGCGGAAACACAAGGCGTAACATCATAGATATCATCACAACACAATGGTGTCAACAATAGAGAAACACTAAAATGCATAACCAAGTCATAAAGACACAATGTGTCATGACAATATCGAAAACCAAATGAACGACATCTTGTATTAATGAAAAAGGGTCTCACCAATACAAGGACAATACTTCATGAACCTAATAAAATCAAATAACATTCAACAAAATCCAAGCGACAAACATAAACAAACTCAGGAGCGAACTCCAATGCAATCCTAGTGGTCACTCTAGCCACTTCTCATAACCTTAATATTCTCACGAAGCTCACCTGAAAATGATGCTTAAAAACGCCAATACAATGGTTGGTGAGAGTCATAGGTTTGAGACACGCAAAACAAACCTTTAAATCTAATTACTGTGATAAATAAAACATAACATAGCAGGACATATAGCGTACTATTATACAAGCTAACATGCAATCACATCAATACACATTGAGACGTTCACGCTCAATCCTCACACCAAACATAACAACAATGAGACGATCACGCTCACCCAAACAACTCACAGTAATAAGACGATCACGCTTACTACCAAACAAATCTATAAACGCCATGAGACGATCACGCTCAAACACAACAATTCATACCATAAAAGCAAGTAGAACATAACATACAACAGTCACGTATAGCACATGCATCATTTAAATCACATTGTCACAGTAACTAAAACATTTCAAAACCTCTTTTGCATCATTTCCATCCCAAATGTAAAAATATTAAAAAGCGAGACTATGAAACTCACCTGATGCTTAGCTTCCCAAAAGATTCCAACAAAATCTTCACAAACACTTCACGGACAATCTAAACAATTAAGCACACAATAAGCTACCATCAATTAGGCATTCAACCCAATATGATGTAACCTCAACTATGATGGATATCTAAGCTATCTACCATAGCTCTATACTTGATTTAAACCTTTTCCAACTCCTACATATGCTATTTACACTTCAATGCTGCACTTTATATTTTCTGGTTTTGAGCAGAAATTTATACTCACTTACACGTCCTAAACGTACCACTTAAACACTTCCACAATTCAAACCAAAATTCACCATGCTACATATATGTCCTATGAACCTCTCATAGCTCTCCCAAAGCCATTACCCTTTTACAAATACCCTTTAGAAATTCATTAATCCAAAGTGTCCAGAATTCGTCCAGAATCTGACCCCCTAAAAGTATGACGTTAGATAACCAACTTAAACTTCATAACCTACTTAGAAAAAATTCAGGGGTCACACACAATATATAAACTAACTTCCACGTGATTTAGAGCCTCTAACTAGATGTCTAAGTATTTTTAGAAAAATCAAAACCAAAACTGAAATTCATTACTGTTTTACACACTGATTTTGTAACGGCCTTTTGATCCACTTCTCGACCATAAAAACTCACGAGGCCAACTTTTCTTGAAAGTAAACTCTCTGAGGTTATCTCCAGTATGTTGTAATTTGAATTTTTATGAATGAGTTATGCTCGTTACAAAAGTGCCTAACTTTCTGCAGTGAATTAAACAACTAATTCGGGCGATCTAGACCCTAACGCATGATCAAATCTTGTAACCAATTAAACTAATGATTAAACAATCATTATAACATTATAAACTTCCAGAAAAATCAAAGCCCTAATTTATAAACCCTAATCCATCATACTTAGATTACATTAATTGAAAATTAAATAACTAGAACTAAACAAGGATTAGAAAATACCTTAACCAAGAACCCTAAAATTCTCTTCTTTTTCTTCTCTTGTAAAAATCGGCCAACTTCAATAGGGGTTTAGGGTTTTTATTTTTTTTTGTATTTATAGGCTCTAAGGTAATCCTAGATAAAGCCTAGTTAGTGTTTGATTTCTAATACAACTCTATTTTTTTTCTTTTAAAATTCGTATATTACTATTCATCTATAAAAATTTTTTATTAGTTAATTAATTACCTTCATACCTTAAGTTTTATAAAAACCTAAGCTAATTTGGTAAACCATTTTGCTTATAAACTACTTTCTAAAAATAACTTTTCATTTCCAAATTCACTTTCCAAAAATAGAAAGTCTTCCAAAACTCTCATATTTTAACAAACTTATTTCTTTCACAAATGACACACTTCCCATTTTAATCCATCACCTAGACATCCACATATTAACCAAAACAATTCTCTCAAAATACCCAATCAATTTCATTATCACTATAAGTGATTAAAATGAAATTTCTCCATCAAATAACTCATTTCTCTTAACTTAACCTCTAAAACCTAAACTTATCTTAAATTACTAACACAAAAATACGTATACGTATAATTACTTACACAATTAACGCGAAACCGCTTCAATCACTGAAATCATTTCCTTGTCACCAAAAGTGAACGAAATGAACTTCACAAAATTCAACACAAATCCAATCCCAATGAGACGATCACGCTCAATGGATTGATTATCCAATCTCACATATCCCACACAAACACATATAAACACGTATAAACACATAACCATACATTGCAACAGATACATTTAGGTCAACACTACGGTTTGACCAACCTACTCAAGTCATGGTTGTCACAGTATCCCTACCTTGAGAAAATCTCGTATCGAGATTTAACTACTCGTGGCATTAGCACCATCGACAAACAACGGAGGACACTTAGACCTCATTTGATCCGTCTGTTCCTAAGTAAGCTCAGGATCACGCTTCGAATCCTAACGAACTTTCACTAATGCTATCATACTACGCTTTTACTCATGACCTCTTGATCCACAACATCATCGGTTCCTTGACAAAACAAAGAGTCTTGTGAACCTTAACCTCGACTAACTTCCAAAATCCGAATCCAACTGCTAATGACTTTGCTTACCCCCACAAGGGTGCACTTAGCAACACAACAACCCCAAACGAAAGAAGCATCCCACTACATGTACCTTGCTCGTCATCGAGAAAACTTATCAAAACGCTTAAGTTATTGTAACAATGTGTTTTATATCTTAACCTCGCAACTCATCAAACAAGAACTGTATTGGAATTAAGATATAAGATGTTACAAAGCTCAACGTATCTAAAGAATCCACGCAAATTCAGGTTTACTCAAACTTTCAGCACCTCCCAATCCAATTTTCCGATACTCTTCTCATAAGACAGAAATTCTTAACCAAACTGTAGGCCTAATATATCCAAAGATCTCAAATGTTCCTACATAACTCGGTTCTAACTTGTCTTTATTTTCAAACGTACCACACCTCTCCAAGGTGAGACCTTCAACCACCCATAACCTACCAGCATTAATTCAAAAGTTTCCCACTACTACCAAGCTAACACTTTTGACAATTTGGCTGCCTCAATCCTTTCCTGTATTACCACTATCTTGTTGGTTGTTTCTTGTAACAAATTCGATCAATTCAACTCACTCTCTCTAGTTACGGCCCATAAAACGGTAACCTACATTCCTTTCTATACCATGCTTCAAATGAAGCACATCCATACTCGAATGATAATCCCCACCTTAGGAAAAAAAACTCATCTCACGAAAGTGAGTATTTCAATTACCTCTAAAATCTACCATACTTGTCCTAAGCATAGCTAGGAATGGGGTGACTTAGTCAGTCCATTGACTACACCCAAATCGCAATACCAACCTTACCTCACCCCCTACCCCCTTTTCTTTTGTCTGATAGGTAGCATATATCCTTCTAATTTCCTTCTCGGACATTTAGGCGGTGCTGTTCTTTTAGGCGGTGCTTGCTACTGGGAGTGCTATGCTCCGCTATGTGCCGCGGACGGCCCTTCAAGTCTGCTTGCTGTTGGCTTTCCAAGTTAACAAGCATACAGATTTTGTCTGCGTAAAGCATATAGTTCTTTGCGTCATTTTTCTGTTAGGGTAGATCCTATGGCTATTGTTTGCTTAGGGTATTCAGGATGAATGGCCACTTTTATCTTCTCCTCCAACACCTGACTGGTAACGGGGTGTTGTGTGTTAGGTCCGGAGATCATTGCACATTCCATCAGGATGACTCTGCTGCTTCGTATCGTCACCGTTCCTCCTTTGATTGGGAATTTTAACATTCTGTGTGTCGTGGATGGTACGGCATAAATCTTTCTTATACCCGTTCTGCCTATTATTCCATTGTGTTGGGATGGTGACCTGATAACCATGAAGTTCATGATAACCATGAAGTTCATCCATGCGGAAGTGGAATGCTCTTTGTCACCTATCTTTACTAGTAGGGATATCTGGCCTATTGGCCAAATGGTTTCTCCACTGAATTCTATGAGTGATGTGGTAGCTGGGATCATTTGGCTTCTTATTTCTGGCCGGAGCCTGACGAGCAATGTTCATATAGAACTTCTAAGGACACTCCTCCATCCACGTATATCCGGTGCATGAAGTGCCCTTATATTTCAGCTTCGATGATCATTGGTCCTTCAGTTCATTTCCTCCTAAAGACGAAAGAGATATTACTGTCTCCGGAGAGTAACTCTGGGTGACCCTTTGTTTGGCTACCCTCTCTCACGGTTGAATCATCAAGATGGCTAGGGGCTTATCTTTTCTGGCCGTTTCCCCCTTCTTTTGTGCCTTTGGCTTGTCGTTCTGTTTTAATTCTTTGATGAATTGCGATAATTTACCTGACTTGATCATCTCGTCTATTTGCTTTCTTAGTTGCATGAATTCGTCCGTACTGTGTCCTGTGTTCGCATGGAATTCACAGTACTTATTTGGATCCCTTTTCTTCGCGGGTGTTACCATTGGTGGTGGAGCCTTGAACTTTCCCTTTTCCAAGGCGAATATTTCTTTCGGGGTTTTCGTAAGGAGTGAAAACCTATCTGGCTTCCGTTATTATGACTTTGCTTGTTTTTAAAACCCTTTTTGAAGTTTGGCTTGTTTCCTCCTTCTGGTTGCCTCCACGGCGTGGGTGCTTTTTTCCGACTATGACTGAATGCGGCGACTTCCCCTTGCAGAAAAGACGTAGTCACCCTGTACATTTCGTCCATTGATCTCGGAATTTTCTCGTATAAACGCTTGATCAACTCAGGGTGGGTATGAATCCGGAGATCTTCATGCATTCTGGCGCTCCTTCCACGTCCAGGACTTCTGCTTTGTATCTTTCCATAAAGTCCTCCGTGGATTCTCCATCTCTTTGCTTGATATGGTGTATTTCCACCGGATCCTTGATGTGTTTTGTTTGCTGGAGATAATTTTCCCTGAATGCTGCTCTTAGATCTTCATAGCTGTCAATGGATTCTTTTGGGAGTTTGTCGAACCAGACCCTAGCATTTCCAGTGAGCGTTGAGTTGAACATATGGCACCACGTTGGCATTGCACACCTCTCTGTTTTTACAGTAGACTAGAATGGCTTTAAGTGGTCTTCCGGATCCCCGCTTCCGTCATATGTCTTGACATGGCTAAGCATCCTTGTTCTTTGGAAATCAAAATGCCAGATCCGAGGTGTGAAAGGGTTTCTTTCCTTACACGTCCAAGGCTGATAGAGATCATCTTCGTAGGTGTTTGACCTGTGCCTCTTTGATTTGGATTTCCAGTGACCTCCCTCGCTGTCTTCACTCTCTGAATATCTGTTGTTTCCTCGGGGCGATGTGCCCCTGTGATGATGCTTCCTTGGTTGCACCTCAGTTCCCTTTGCGTGGGAACTCTAGTGGCTGCTGTCAGAAGGTGCGGATGCGCTTTGTTCTTTTCCCACCAACCTATTGAATACACCACCCTCCTTCCGCGGCCTGGGCCCAAGTGAAGGAGGTTTGTTTCGTCTGAGTCTTCTGAAGACACTGGTAATTGGTGACGGGCTTCGGGAGTGCTTACTTCCATGCCTCCTTCTCGGCTCTGTCTCCGGTCCTGGGTGTTATCGTCTTTGGATTCGGAGTATGTGTTTCTTCATATTTCTTGGGGGGATTTCTTCCGGATCATCCACCGTAGAGTAGGAGTGCCTTTACTGCGTTGAGCTTATCTTGCTGCTCTTTTTCTTTTTAAATTTTTTCAGCGATGAACGACAACAGTTGGTGGTAGTTTTTGTCGCACAGTTCTCTTAGGACCTCGTCAGACGTAGGCTCCTCGAGACCTTGTGGGCCACTTCTTACCCTGGTGTTCCGCACAGCAGACGTAGGAATGGTTGGGGTGTGCCGTTCGCGAGTGGTCATGATGAGTATTTTTAAAAACGCGGTTGTGTTAGTGTCACACGGATGGCGCCACTTGTTTGTACAAAATAAGTATCGGGCTTAAAATAGGGCTCAAATACTTCGTTGGGCCGGGCCTTCGAATGATTTGGGTATCAGATCTTATACTAGAACAAGAGAGGTGAGATGATTTCCTGCACAATTAGATGAAAACAATTAGCCTTACAATGGGGATGGACCTCACGATTAGACTCCGGTGTGAAAGTACAGTACACAGTAGAGTGATGAAAGTGTGTGTTATGTAGAGTGAGAAAAATCATACTATCCATTATGTCAGAGGGTCCCTTTTATAATCGAGTGAAATATTAGGGTTTCCTAATATTTCGTTTGTTTCGTTAGTGGTCGGAATGGGTCCCTTGTCGGGCAAGGTTCCGCAGTAATAGTGTGTACGGATGCGTGTGTTTTTCGCGGACGGAAGTAGCCTATAGTTAGGTCCGCGTCCGTTTTGTTGTGTCCGGGTCGTTACCAGGATTGGGTTTAGTTTTGGCCCATGATTGATAAGTTAGGCCCAGAAGCCTAAGTGGCAGTGTGACCGCTTGGTATACCTACTATACGTCATCAAACCCTAATCTGCAAATTTTCAGCCCCATCTGAAACTATCATCTCATATCATTCTCGTCCCAATCAAGACGAAGCATATACCATCCTTATATCTCCAAGACAAAAACGACCTCATACCACTGACTTCGAACTCAAGGCCAAAAAAACATACAACCCCTTTTTCGTTTGAACCCCACGAATGAAGAACACAAAGTAACCCATTTAATATTTCAGATATAGCTTCAAGATCTTATAAAAGGTCTCGGGTAAAGTTATTTGTTTTGATTTTCGTTTGTTGTGTCAAGATCCATGACGGGTATGTGTTCAAACTAAAATAACACTTTAAAGATTGTAACAAGCTGATTCGATATGAGATCTTTGATACTATTTTCTCGTCGTATAGATCGATTCTAGTGTTGTGATGAGAATTTTGGAGTGACGTTTTGAAGGCATTGTGGTTGTGTCGTTTTTTTGGGTTGGTTTGTAAAGATGTATAACCGTGAGGAGATGGTTGGGGACAATCAAGCTGTTGTTATTTTTCGTCAATTGGGATGGTGGGTAAGTTTATAGAATGTATGTGTTAGTTATAGGTCTTGTGAGTTGGTTGAATAATGAAGGATTGTATAATTAAATATTTTTACTTGTATTGTTTAAACTATCATGGTAAACTTTTGGTTTCAAAGTCTGTTGGCATTCTCTACCACAACAAACAACTCTTTCATATTTTGTCGATGAATATTCCTGTGCTTTCATGGGTTTGTAACTCACGGGTTGTGTTTAGCATTGAACGCTTTGAGTTCTTTGAATCTTTAATACAGGCACATTAATTATAAATAAACTTAATTTTAGTTTACGATGGCTTGAGGCACCTTGTGCGTTCCGCGGGCTTAGTCTTCAGGTTAATTGGATGCTAAGCTTTCTTTCTACATTTGATTAGTAATGCATCATGAATTTATATTAAACTAGGTTGTGTGTTGTGGGTGAGCGTTTATCCAAATCAATGTTTCGTTTGGTGGGAAACTCAATTTATTCACTTTGTGTATCTGTTTAATAGGAAAATTATGTGTACGGTACTTTACATTTATGTTTGGTGAGAAAGTTAATGCTGCTGAAAGTCTTCTTGTTGTTTCAATTGAAGTTAATGCTAATTGACTGAAGTTAATGCTGATTAGTCAAATAGAAGACTGAAGATTAATGATGATTGAAGAAATTAATGTTGATTGAGAATTTGACTAAATACTTAGGAAAGTATTTAATATTTAGTCATTGTATTTAATATATTTGACTAAATATTTAGGAAAGTATTGTAAGCTCATTAGGACTCCTTGGTGTATAAAAGGAGGTCCTAGGGCATCTAGTTTATTATCTCATTCACCTCATTCATCTCATTATCATACACATACCTACACAGCATCTCATTGTAATAGCTTCAAGGTTTGTAACCCTAGTACTAGGACAAGAGTACTCGTATTGTTGTTTATCAATAATATTGAAGCGTTTGGTTGTATCTTGTGTTCTTTACATAATTACTGTTTCATTGATATATCTTCTAGAGTATCAAAGTGTAGATTCCGCATACAGTTTGATATACTAACAAAGTCTCAACCATTGTTATTTTGGATTCTTCCAAGGTAACAAACTCTTTATATCATAAAGAATCAATCAAGGCGTGGGATCAACAAGTTCAAGTTCATTTTTCTTAAGGTGCGTAATAGAGGGAAATTTGGGACATTGGAATACTTGGATTGGAAGTGTAATATTGGTTTGTGGTTGTGAAGATCAAAGTTGCATACTTTAGTCTCCTATTTGATATTGACAAAAAAGGGAAGAAGATATGTTGATTTGCAACTTGTTGATTCTTGGTGGTATAGTATGGATTAAGGGGAAGTTTCATTCATATATCAACTTCAGGGGAAGTTCGTGCAAGAACATTGTTTGTTTTGTCATCATCAAATAGGGGAAGATTGTTGGGAATTATAGATTTGATGAGACAAAAGAACAAAAGAATGAAACAAGAAGGACTTAATCGACAAATTGGAATTCTATAAAAGATGGAGTTTGACTACAAATTAATGATTGGGAAGTTACAAGGTGTAACTTAAACGTGTGATAAATACTAATTAATGTCATTAATGTGGTCAATCTTATCATATTAATGATAATTAATGTCATTAATGTGTTTTATTAGAATTCCTTTGTAACGTCTTATGGTCTCTATTATATAAAGAGACATAGACTCATAGGTTTTATATCTAGAAAAGTGTGTGTTCATCATATGAGAGTCGACTAAAGAAAACGTGTGTGTACACATTTGTATAGTTAGTAGTAGACGTCTATCTATAGTGTTTAGCCTCAAGGATCTTTGATCCCTGTTACTAGTTAGAGTAATCGATCTATTCTGATTAAATAGTACTTGGGGTTGTGTTGATTAATAAATAAAAACCATGAAGTAACTTTGATTTATGTTTATTATTTCCGCTGTGCAATTTATATCATTGTTACTATATTATCCTAGATGAGGTCTAAACAACCTTGAGCTACAACGATCTAAAAGGAGTTATTTAGACTCCACAATTGGTATCAGAGCCATGTGGCTCTCGATCTAGGATCTACAAGGTTTTTAAAGAAACCTTAAAACCCTAATTTTCAAGAAATCATTTTGTGGTAAAAGTTTTCAAGGGTTTTGAAGTTATGCTGCTATAACAATGTTTATGATCGTCCTTTCTACCTGTTATGGGTATGCAATACGATTGTAAATTGTTGTTAAAGGGTTTTCTTTGTATCGAATTTTCGGGTTTATGGATTTTGGTTTTTGGTTCTTAAATGTTTAAAGGCTCGTATTTATTGGATTAATTGATTACGAAGAAGATTGTTTATCACTTATTTGAAGATGAAGTAGATTTTTCAGATGCGTGTTCTTATTATATCTTTTGGTCTTGGAGATAACTTGTTCGTGCTTTCATGGTTTTATTGATAAAGACTTGATTAATCTAGTTTTTACCTGATGTAAGGAGATACGTTGTAGTACTCACAGGTATTTACTATCACTTAAAGGAGTTACGTTGTTGTGCTCAGTGTCTCATAGAAGATGAGGATTTATCAAGAGATCGAGGTCTACTCATAAAACGAAGAAGAAGATTATGAGTTCTTATCATATTATAGTGCAAGACATAAGATACAAGTTTGGGATATTCTACTTCTACATCAAGTTTGTTATACTTAATTTTTCTTCATCAGTAATCATTACATAGAGCCTACAGAATTGAAGATTCAAGAAATGGTTAACATATGGGTTTCAGGGGAAGCTTAATGTTAAAATGTTTAACCATTTATATGTTACATCAAGATGAAGGTTTTTACTACTGCTAGCCTTTGTTACTACTGCTAATGTAAGTTTCTACTGCTCAAGTTCATTTTTCTTAAGGTGCGTAATGGAGGGAAATTTGGGACATTGGAATACTTGGATTAGAAGTGTAATATTGGTTTGTGGTTGTGAAGATCAAAGTTGCATACTTTAGTCTCCTATTTGATATTGACAAAAAGGGGAAGAAGATTTGTTGATTTGCAACTTGTTGATTCTTGGTGGTATAGTATGGATTAAGGGGAAGTTTCATTCATATATCAACTTCAGGGGAAGTTCGTGCTTATTTGGTTTTGTCATTATCAACTAGGGGAAGATTGTTGGGAATTATATTTGAGTTGATAAGACAAAACACGAATGAAACAAGATGGAAACAAAAGGACCAAAGTCGTCATTGTGGTATTCTTACAAAGATGTAGAAGAAAATAAAGAATTGGTCAAAAAGAGATAATGATGAAGAGATAAAGATGAATATTTAATTTGGTCAAAATGAAGATTTGGTCAAAGATGAATATTTAATTTGGTCAAAATGAAGATTTGGTCAAAGATGTATATTTAATTTGGTCAAAATAAATATTTCGTCATTAATATCATTTTAATTGTTTACATGGTAAAGCCTTGACTCCTTATGCTATAGAAGGAGGTCTAGGCATATTGTTTTGAGTATCCAGAAAAGTGTGTGTGTGTACACTGGATCAATGTAGAGTATTCGTTTAGTTGGTGTATGTAGCCTCGAGAATCTTGTCCATGTTCAGTTCATTCTGACGCCCAGCAGTAAGGCTATGTAACGTTGATATATTCTTGATCAACAAATATTATTGTGAGGCTGTGGAGAGATATGTTTGTGTTTAAAACACTTGTGTTTAATATTAAAATGATTCTATGTATTGAATATTCCCGCCTTTGTTATTAATTTATTCCTAGATAACGGTGCCTAAACAACCTGTGCTACAACGACTCTATAGGGATCTTATTGGTTTACACAAATACTCACATTGATTAAAGACCACGATCAATTTAAACAATTTAATCAACAACTGAAATCTGAAACATTCTCACCCACGACCTATAATTATGTCGTTCTTTTATAATATCACGTTTTATCATTCGATTAAACGATGCGTAACATCGTAACGACGAAAATCAATACCATATTTACATCTGTGATGAGAATTCCTCTTGCGCGTCCTTTTCTTTAACTTAACCCTTAGTTTTTTATGAAATATACTATTTTCCTTTATAATCATTGCTTATGTCCAAATATTTACCGAAATTGTTACTAGTTTTAGGACTCTTCGTTTTTTTATACGAAGCCGTCAATGTTCTTAAAATAAATTAATTGTAAATAATGATCAAACCGACCTTTAGTTTTGATCCCTCTATGTCCTTAATTTTTAAGAAGTATCAAATCCTCGCGGCAAAGTAAAAGTCATTACGAACAACTTTCTCTTGTGTGTTTCGCGGCAAGGCTGAAACGGCACTCGAAACTGCTCAAAATCGTTTATTAATAAATCGTGCCCATTTTTAATATATATTAAAATGAACTATTTTCTCACTTAAAGTGTATATTTCGATTTCGTTCCAGTTTCTTCGTTATTGGGAGTTAAAAGTCCCGTTTTATATCAAAACGCCCGTAAAAATATAATTTGTTATATTTTGTAAACCAAAATCCGACCTTTCAAAATCTCGAACCCCGAATCCTACGTTCTATTTTCTGATTTAAATTACCCGTTATAAAAAGGCGTCAAAGTCCGTTTTTAGTTCAATTCTCGTCTAAACTATATCTAGTATCGTTTATACATTAATATCAGTCCCGTTTTAATATTTATAAACCTCATATACTAGGACGGCAGTTACAATATGTTTAATCACATTTTTATTTGTCCCGATCTATCTAAATGAAACAATTATTATACTTTTAAATTAAAAACGCACCCTTTTGTTCGGTTGTTTCAGACACAATCAAACGCACCCGTTTCCGTTGCAAACCAAACCCGACCAAACAACCCGACGCCCCGGCTGTCCCCGGCTGTTTCGCAGCCAAACACACGCACCCGACCCGGCTGATGGACAGCCAAACGCACCCTTGGGCTGTTTTGACAGCCAAACGCACCCTTGTGCGTTTCTGTCTAAACCAAACACACCCTAAACCCGCTGTCACGAACCAAACGGACCCGCTGCGGTTCTAAACCCCGAGCCAAACGCACCCTTATGCGTGGCTGTTAAGCCAAACGCACCTTTAGGCCATTTTGACAGCCAAACGCCCCTTGGTTGTTTGTTATAGAACCCAACGCACCCTATTTGGGGCTTATGAAAACTGAACGACGACTCCACCGCGAGTTAACCCACAAAACCCGACGCACCCTTTGGTGCTTAACCACCACCCGAACCCCCTGTGGTTGTGTTACAATACCAAAAACGCCTATATTTTATAACTAACCTAATCCCAAACGCACCCCACCCGGCTGTTTTACAGCCAAACAAGCACCCCCTTGGTGCCATAAAACAAACCAAACGCACCCATGTCGGTGGCTGTCCAAAACAAACACCCTTGTGGTGTTAACATTTAAACCGAACGCACCCTTTTCTTATGAAATAAAACCATACGCTGCTGAACCACCAAACGAACACCCTTTTTGGGTTCTTATACCAAAACGCACCCTATGTGGGTGATACAAAACCAAACCAACGCGCCCCCTTGGTGCTGTCATAAACCAAACGCAGCTTCTTGAGGTGTTTATACTCAAACCAAACCTACCCCTAGCTGCTGTTATAAAAACCAATATGCACCCTTGTAGGGTCTGACCCCGAACCCGACGCAACCTGTGGTGTACAGAGTGGTGGCCGGGGATGGTGGTGCTATGTATGTTGATGATGATTGATGGTGCTGTCGTGGGACTGCAGCTCTGAGAGGAGGCGGGGTGGGGGGGGAGAATCGATGGTGCGAGTGAGGGCGAGTGGGTATGGGGATCGAGTAGATCGGGTCACGAGGAGCCATTTTGGAGTTCGCCGGAAAAATGCCCGCCGGAAAAGTTTTCCGGCAGTGGTTACTGTGGCCGGCCGAATATAATGGGAGAGAAGGGAGAGAGAGGTATAATGGGGAGTGTGTGTATAAGAGATGAAATGAAAAGAGAGTAAGATTTGATATATATATAAAAAGAAGTGAAAAGTCCCCCCTTAGTTTTAGTTCATTTTGTAAAACATTTTAATTTAGTTTTGTAGAGCGTGTTCGGGACTCGTTTTGACGACTTAACGGTCGATTCAAATCTCGAAACTTGCGCTATTGTTTTTCGAATCAATTTTTTCTGATAAAAAAATGGAGTATTCTACTTGATAATTTTTCATAAATATTTTTTAACATTTAATATAATATTTGTTATTCATTTTGTGAACCGGAGTTTCGCCTGTACCGTAATAAAAAATGAATTTAAGCATAGAGTTATTCGCGTTATCAACAATCGCTTTTAATTAAAATTGATGACTATATTTATTTAATTTTTTATTTAAATAAATCCTGATAATAAAAATAAATTTTATTATTTTTGTGATTGTCCTCGTTGTTGTTGTTCGTTAAATGTTTGCGGTGCTTGTTTTAGCCTTTTCGGCTCGTTTCCGGTTTCGGGCAACACTGAAAAGTGTATGAAAAATGTCATTTCACAATCCAATGCTTAGAGTCCGAGTCGTCCAAACAGTGATTTAGATGATCGTTTCTTATAAAGTCAGCAAGAACACCTAAAAGTCAAAGATTGAAATCGTCATTCAAAATTTCAAAAATTCTCGGATGTCACAGTACCTACCCCTTAAAGAAATCTCGTCCCGAGATTAAATTCGTGTTATCCGATTGTGTGACCAAGGAAAGACTTAAGGATTAATAAACTCGTTATAAACCAGGCGCTGATAACTTTAATCAGCAAAATTCGGTGTTTCTACACTTCTCAATCTACCTAAATTTATGCTAGGTTTGTCAGGTATATTTTAATCAATCCAATATGCGGTACTCAAAATATGTTATTGCAGATCTTTTGACTAGTATAACCGCGGATATAAGGAAAAAGTTTCCATATGTGAAAATCTCAGAAGAAAGTGTAGTCGCATAGAGTATGTTTGTATAAGTATATAAATGTCCGAGGGACGGCGTCTCGTTTTCTACTGTCTGTAAAGATTCGATGATTCATTTCAAAAGCTGGCTTATGTAATGTAAAGTACCCAATTACTTGGCAGTACTAGGATGTTATCGGACCTAAGTCTTCCTACTAGTGGCCCGACACGAAATGAATAGTCCAACTATCCTGTTTGTTCCGCTAGGGTTTATCTGTTTTAAGGAGTTGCATAACTATTGGATGATGTGTCATCAGTCGGGAGCCGCTCCAAGGCCCATAGGTAGCGACCATAACTGTCAATACTATAAACAATTGCGTGACGGGATATTGCACTCAGTCTGTTAGCTCCACAGACGTACGTGATTGTCAAGGAACTTGCAATGGCATAAGGAATAACTTAGAATGAGATAAGGTAGCTCCAAGAGTGGTCTTATGATTTCTGCTGAGTGCAAGGACAAGATTGTGTCTCTAGGGACCCTTTTTAACGGATTCTGTTGATTATCGTTTTAGTTCTTACTGTGTATATCGGATACCATTAGACCACTCTTTTAATAATTTTCTTATTTACATTAAAGAAGCGTCCAAAATTTATGTATGTAAGAAATGATAAAAACTTATGGTTCGGTGATTTATATTTATTTTTATCTTAAATGAAAGAGGCGTCTAATCCTTTCAAATAAATTAATTTTAATCTTCTACTTAATAATTCCCGGTTTTGCAATACGAGTTACTTCATAACCTTCAAGGTGATGGATGACATGACGATGCATGTGCTTCTAATGAGTATCAGACGAGTGTTTAAAACTCGTCTTCGGAGGCGAAAAGTAAAACTATCAAGGGAACTACATAGAGTTCAAGATAGATAATGAGTACTCGGTTAGAGTAAACAAGGTAAAGGTCTCTATGAACGAGTCAACATAGCGATTACCATATCATCCTTCCTATTACAAGTCGCCTATACAAGACTTGTAAAATTTTGATTCATACATAATCCCAATGTACAACAGATAATAACGCTCCAGTGTAATACGTATTCTCCCTCGTCCATAATTAATTGTCCACTATTGGACTTTCGAAGTATCATTCCGTCAGCTTTGACACTTAAGTTATTTTGATTGTGTTTATATTATACTTGATGCAAAATATATGAATGACTTGGAGTTTAAAATAAAAGGTATTTTCATTGGTTATTTATTTTCATTAAGTATTATATGACACAAACAAAATAATTTAAGGTCAAAGTTGAAGAAGAATGACTTCGAAAGTCAATAGTGGACACTTAATTAGGGACGGAGGGAGTATATAAAGTTATAAAGAAAATAATATTCTTAGAGACCATTGTTTAACTTACAATGTCTGAGAATGAAGTGAGACCATTGCACAACTCACAAAGTTTAAGAAGTAAGATGAGACCATTGTATAACTCACAATGTCTGACGAGTAGAACGAGACCATTGTGCAACCCACAATGTCTTAAAAATATTCTGGTATTTATATAATAACTCTTATATAAATAAGCGTGCGATATACGCAAAAGAAGTAAGCATATATATTACATATATGTATGTCACGTAAGCACTTAATGCAGCACGTAATGTAAGCACATAAGCAAGTAGCGTGTATGCACTTTGAAAATGTTTGATGTGATGCAATGTTTGTGAAAACGGTTATAGTCTAGGGTAAAATATGCAACCTAGTTCTCTATAACCAGTGCTCTGATACCAATCTGTAACACCCCCAAAAATCATACAACGCAGCGGAATACCACATGGGGTGCTACTTCATAATACACAGCGCTAGATACAAGAGAACGACCTCTAAATGTGTCGTTTGAAAAATAACATTTGTTGATTTAATAAAAATCTGAATTTAATATAACATTTGTCCCATAATTGCATCACCATGAAAAACTTGAATGTAAAGACTCCAATGCACATCAAATAATCCAAGCATCTAATTCACCTGAGAAAAACATGCTTAAAAGTGTCAACATTAAAGTTGGTGAGTTCATAGATTAGTTTAAATATGAATATAAGTTTCAACTGAATGTATTTATCCACTGTGTCATCACAGTACCATGTAAAATGTTTATAAAATATGCACGACCCATTTTATGTCACCAAAAGTACCAATATTATCCCAAAGATTTTAATATAAGAAATTGCATGGTTTAATTAAATGAATAAAATGTTCCAAGTATGTTTATGTCGGGGGGCCTATAGTTCTCCAAGTAATCCGACATGTTATAACGTTCGTTCCCAGTGATAGCTAGTCACTCGAACGGGGGTTGTCAATCCCGAATAGATCTATTTTATATCATGGCAGTGGGAAATCACGCTTATGTTTCGTTTCACGGCGATAGGCTTAATCACTCCGAACGGGTTTCCACACCCGAATAAGATACTATTTCATACTTTTTCGCGCTCACCCTCCAAGTGATTTACAGTTCATGACGCTGTGACGTAGACTTGTATGTACCCTAATTTGGGCAGTGATACAAATAATGTATTCCCATCATGGGTGTTCCCTCCAAGAACACCCGGGCAGTAATGATTGTTGGCCCCGCAGGCGCCAATAAAACGTAATCCGAAAATCATTTCAAAGTAAAGTATGTATTTGTGGACAAAAATGATGTAAACATAATGTTCCCATTGCGGAGCTTGCAAACTAAGTATGGTAAGCACACAAATTTGTAACAATCTATGTAAATATGAGATTTGTAAATATTCATGTAAACATGAGCTTGTAATATTGATTGTTAAATTTGGCTTGTAAATATCTTGTAAAACACGTATGTAATCGACCAAGTAGTGAATTTGCAAAACAATTTAGCAACAAGCAGTTCTTTCCCAAAAAGTTATTTAGGCGTATGAAACACAATGTAAAACATGGGGCTATAAACTACAAAATCCCTTAAAAACAATCCATTGTTATAGATTCGAGTAAGTATAGAATTTGTAGCTAGCATGTTATCCCCTCAGCGTGTTATAAAACATCAAAAAGATTGAAAAGCGAGGCTATGAACTCACATTGATTAAAGACCACGATCCTATTAAATCCATTTTTCAATCAAACAGAAATCTGCAACGATCTCGACCACGACCTATAATTATGTCGCTCTATTATAATACACGTATTAAATACGATCAACGATGCGTACATCGTAACGACGAAAATCATACATATATACATGTGATGAGAAATCCACTTGCGCGTCTTTAAACCTTAACCCTTAGTATATTATATGAATATATACTATTTTCCGTCTAATCATAGCTTATGTCAAATATTTACCGAAAGTTACTATTTTTAGACTCTTCGTTTTTAAGACCGAACAATGTTCTTAAAATAATTAATTGAAATAATAGATCAACCGACCTTTAGTTTTGACCCGCTATGTCTTAATTTTTAAGACAGACAATCCTCGCGGCAAAGTAAAATGTCATTACGAACAACTTTCGTGTTTCGCCGGAAGGCTGAAACGGACTCGAAAGTGCTCAAATCGTTTAATTAATAAATCTGCCATTTTTAATATATATTAAAAATAACCTATTTTTCTACTAAAGTGTATATTTCGATTTCGTTAGTTCTTCGTTATTGGAGTTAAAGTCCGTTTTTATATCAAATCGCCTCGAAAATATAATTTGTTTTATATTTTGTAAACCAAAATCAGACCTTTCAAAATCGCGAACCCCCGAATCCTCGTTATATTTTCTGATTTATTTTTAACCGTTGCGTTATAAAAAGCGTTCAAAGTCCGTTTTTAGTTCAATTCTCGTCTAACTATATCTAGTATCGTTTTTAATTAATATTAGTCCCGTTTTTAATATTTATTACATTTTATACTAGGATACGCGCAAGTTTCTATATGTTTTCATCACATTTTAATTTTGTTCCGATCAATCTAATGAAACAATTACTTACTTTTAAATTAATACGCCCTTTTTCGGTGTCAACACAATCCAACGCACCCGTTTCCGTTGCAAACTAAACACGTCCAAACATAACCGACGCCCCGGCTGTCCCGGAGGTTCGCAGCCAAACACACTGCACCGAACCGGACTGTTGGACAACCCATAACCAAACCTAGGGCTCGTTTTACAGCCAACGATCCTTTGTGCGTTGTCTGTCCTAAACCAACAACACCCTAAAAACCCGCTTGTCAACGAACCAAAGGACACCGCTTTGCGGTTCTAAAACCCCGAGCCAAACGCACCTTGTGCGTGGCTGTTAAGACAAACGCACCTTTGGGCCCTTTTGACAGCCAAACGCCCCATTGGTTGTTTGTTATAGACCCAACGCACCCTATTTGGGTTTATGGAAAACTGAACCAGACGCCCCCGCGACTGATTTAACCCACAACCGACGCCAACTTTGGTGGCGTACCTCCAAACCCGACTCCTTTGGTTGCTGTTACAATACCCAAGCCCTTATACTTTTTCTTAAACAACCTATAAGCACCAAATGCTCCCCCTCCGGCTGTTTTAAGCCCAAACAAGACAACCCCTTGTGCCATAAAACAAACCCATACGCCCATGTCGGTGGCTGTCAAAGCAAACACCATTGTGGTGTAAACATTTAAAACCGAACGCACCCTTTTATTATGTAAATAAAAACCATACGCTGCTTGAACCACCAAACGAACCATTTTTGGTTCTTATCCAAAACGACCTATGTGGGTGATACAAAAACAAACCACGCGCCCCCCTTGGTGCTGTATAAACCAAACGCTGCTTCTTGAGGTATTGGTTTTTACTCAAAACAAACCACCCTAGCTGCTATTATAAAAACCAAACGCACCCTTGTCGGGTCTGACCCGAACCCGACGTACCCTGCGTGGTGTACAGCAGTGTGGCCCGGGGGTGTGGTTTGGTGGTGGTGGGTATGATGATGATGTGATGGGTGTTCGTGGGGACAGCAGCCTTCGAGAGAGGGGGGGGGGGAGGATGGTGCGACCCGTGAGTGCGATGTGGGTATGGGGATCGTTGAGTAGATCGGGTTACGCGGAGCCATTTGGAGTTCGCCGGAAAAAATGCCGCCGGAAAAGTTTTCGGCGCGGTGGTTACTGTGGCGCCGCAATATAAATGGAGCAGAGTGGAGAGAGAGGTATAATGGGGAGTGTGTGTATAAGAGATGAAATGAAAAGAGATGTAAGATTTTATATATATATAAAAGAAAGTGAAAAGTCCCCCATAGTCTAGGGTTCATTTTGTAACATTTTTAATATAGTTTTTGGTAGAAGCGGTTCGGGACTCGTTTGAACGACTTAACGGACGATTCAAATCTCGAAACTTGCGCCATTGTTTTTCGAATCATTTTTCTGATAAAAATGAGTATTCACTTGATAATATTTCATAAATATTTTATAACATTTAATAAAATATTTGTTATTCATTTTGTGAACCGGTTTCACCTCGTCCGAAATAAAAATGAATTTAAGCTCGCGCATTCGCGTTATCAACAACGCTTTTAATTAAAATGATAACTAATTTATTTAATATTTTTAAAAATACTAAACGAACTATAAAAATTCTAGAAAAATTACAGAAAATAGCTTATCCTAATTAAAACCTAGGAAAAATAAGCCCGAGATCACAGCTTATCAAATAAGCCATGAAATAAGCTTAAACAGCTTAATAGGCTTATAAGGGGAAAATGAGTATAAGAAATAGATTGTGCAAGAGTCTTATGAAAAAAACCCAAGGGCACAGCGGTAGTGAGTGTGGTGTGTGTGTTTATAAAAGGGTTGAGGTGTTGAGGTCCGGGGTTCGAGTCTTGCTCACCCCCGACTTCCACTTCCCTTTTTTTAAAAAAAAAACTTAAAGAACAAAAGTTGTTAAGGAACATTTTTTAAGCAATTTTAACAAAAACAATTTAAGCTGAAACTCAAGAATAAGCTCTTAAAGAGCTTATGAAGCTGCTGCCTCAGAAAATGAGCTTTTGAGCTCCAAAAAGCTAATTTTTACTTATAAGCTTGCACACAACTCATTTTAAGCTCAAATTTAAAAACAAAAACTGTCCTAGAAAGCTAATGATGTATAGTATCTAAATTTGAAAAGCTACTTAAGCTAAAACACTATAAGCTATCTAAATTAGATGATCTAAGAGGCTAATTTAGAAATTTTGACTAAAAACTCAAAATCTATTTAAGCTATAATGCACATTAAGCTATGAAAGAAGCTTAACATTTAACAACTTATCCTACTACTTATAAGCTATAATTATCAACCATAAAACTGGATCTTATAAGCTAAAAATCTAATTTTAAAAAGCTAAGTCTAGTTACTACTGTTTTTGGTTTTTTTTAAGGATTTTTAAAAACTTTAGAAGCTAATGTACCCTATTAATTAAGCTAGAAATTGAAAATTAACTTTTAAACTAACTAGTCCTATATCTAAACTATGAGCCTACTCAATTTTAAAACCTAAAACTTATTTAAACTAGCTTAAATGCAAATGAAAAGGAAAACAATGGTAACTCCAGTTACTACTGCTGATGCAATTGACCAAAGGGACAAAACCAATTTGCAGGTTACCTTTAAAGGTAAACCTATATTAGACACTTAAAGAGAGTGTGTCAAAACACTAATCAAGCAAAAATCAAGCCTATGAAGACTTGGATAAATTTTTAACAAGCTAAGAAAAATGAAAAAAAAGTCCCCTGGTGCTCAGGATTGCATATTGAACCTCAAAATGTTTTCAAGCAAAAACTAAGCTCTCAAACCTTTTTAAAACTTATTTAATTGTAAAAACACAGCTGACTAAATTGAAAACACAAAGTAACCTTGACTTTTAGAGGTTAAACAACACTAATCCAAACACCCCTTAAAGCTAGACAGATTTCATATTAGCTTATGATTCTAAAATCTAGTTAATGAAACCTTAATACCAGATAGCTAGTAGCTTATAACTAACCTAGTGAGCTTATTTCAACAACTAGAAAAGCTAGAATTAAAGTCCTACAAACTATGCTAAATATTTTTTTGGTTTTTATGATTTATAGGACAAAATGAGTAAATCTAAATTCTATATTAAGGAAACTAAAGACAGATAGACATTCATCATTAATAAGCAATTAGAAACAGATTTAAGCTCAAATAAGCAACTAAATAAGCATGTAAGCAATTAATAAGCAAATTTAAGCAAAACTATACTAAGAAAACTAAAGACAGAAAAGTAAAGAAGACTTACAAGTGCCTTAGCTAAACAAAGGCTATATTAAGCTCAAATGAGCATCAACAGCTCTAGCTTATCCTTATGGATAAGCTAGTAAAGTCCTTGGAAGCTCATCCATGGCTAGCTTCCCTTCCATTAGCTCTCAATCCAATTAAATCAAGGTATTTAAGCTTAACTGATTTTAAGATTTAATTATATTAAAGACTGAATTGAGCTCTATCACAAGCTTAGAGACTTGTGAGAGCTTATGAGTAGCTTATGGAATAGTAGCTTAACATTTGAAAATGATTAAGAGCTTTATGAGTAAAAACAACTTATGAAAACTGAAAATAAGGATTTTATTATAACTCAAAGTGGATTACAATGCTTGAAAGTTGAAAATTTCAAATAGCTAAAAGAGAAGATTACATTTGAAAGTAAATTTGCATAAGCTAAAACTAAATTAAGCTAAAAATTCTAAAAGCTAACTAGGTCTCTCATGTGTGTGAGAATGAAGGCTATTTATAGTAATCTTCTGAATCTTCTAGGCTCCTTGGTTGTTACACGCTCCTTCCTCTTTTGACCCTTAGATCATATCAATCATTGGATGCTTAATTTGGGACGTTGGATCACATCTAGCTTCACACGGATTGCCAGCGTGGCAATCCGTTATGTGACAGCTAGTGTGCTAGATTTGTAAGTAAGATTAGTACAAATCCCATCATTCCTTGTGCTTTCTTACTTGCTACCGTGCTCCTCCTTTGTAGGTATTGGCCAATGAGAGAGCTTGGATGACATTTTACCCTGCCAGCGTATACTATCACACCTGAATTTCCCTCCTTACCCCTTAATTGGTAAAAGCCCTATGATTTTGACTGAATGGTTAAATCGGGGGAGATGATCTATAGTAGTTTAACTACTTTTCCCGCTTGATTTTTAACTGAAGGGGTAAGGGAGTTGACTGGGTAGTTGACTTTGGCTATTGGGGTAAAGTTTTAGGCTAGGGTAATGGTTTTATGGCTTTGGGCTTGGATTTAACGAGTGTTAGATTTTTGTGAAATAATAGTTAACGGGTGTTAACTTCTTTTAATATAAGTTAACACCGTTAGGGCTTTAAGGCTATTTTTGCAATTTGGATTATCTTGAGGGCTGATTTGGAAATTAGATGGGTTTTGTCTTGTTGTGACTTTGACCAAGGGTTGACTAAGTTGACTGAAGTTTGACTAGGGCTTGACTTTGATAGGTTCCTCCCGGATTTTTTCGTGCTCTTCCGTTCCCGTGTTTATTTTTGCCCGGTTTTAACCGTATTCTTGTGATTTTTACAATATCCGCACCTACACAATCACAGAGACAAAACAAGTAATATTCAAGCATTTAAAGCATAATTTTGTCTTTTCAGGGCTATTTTTGATATAAAGTAGATATGTGTTTTCACACATATCAATAACAAGGCTTGTTTTATTTGTGGGAGCTTTAATCATGTATAGAGAAATTGTACTTACCATCAAAAGAAGAAGGTGGTAAGTGGGAACAATTACAACAGGGTGGATAATTACTATTATGCCAAGACCTCACATTATAGAACCCACAAAAATGTGACTCCAAGAGCAGTTTTGCTGAGAACTGGCCTAAAACCTCTTAGTACTGCTAAGTCAGTTTATACTGCTCACCCAAAACCAATAGTGCATTGTGCTAGACCAAAAACTCATTTTTACAAATCAGCACAACCTACTGTCCAAAGGCCCTTTTATAAGAAACCAGCATTAACCAACAAGCATTTTAATCATAAGGTTAATATTGTTAGGCCTAGAATAGTTAATACTGCTAGGTCATACAGAACACCTGTTAATACTGTTAGGCCTAGAGTAATTAATACTGCTAGGCAAAATAGAACATCAGTTAATGCTACCAGGGAAAATGGGTTCAATGATGTTAAGCCCTCAGCATGTTAGGTTTGGAGACCTATCAAACCCAATAGTGCATTAATCACTTTGAACAAATATAACTACATTGATGCACAAGGCATATCCAAGTCAGTAATGGCTTGGGTCCCAAAAGAAATCTAATTTCCTTATTCTTTTGTGCAGGGCAAGCCACAACATGATGATAAAAGATTTGTTGACAGTGGATGCTCAAGGCACATGACTGGTAACATAGCTTATCTCTTTGATTTCAAGCAGTTTGATGGAGGTTATGTTGCATTTGGAGGAGGTACATATGGTGGTAAAATTTTAGGTAAAGGTACTCTTAAGACTGCTAATCTTGATTTTGAAGATGTATACTTTGTCAATGAGTTAAAATTTAATCTTTTTAGTGTCTCACAGATGTGTGACAAAAAGAACTATGTCCTTTTTACAGATACTGAATGTCTTGTCTCCAAATTTTAAGTTGCCTGATGAAAATCGGATACTTCTTAAAGTTCCTAGAAAAGACAATATGTACAGTTTTGATATAAAGAACATTGAATCTAAAGAAAGTTTGACTTGTCTTGTTGCAAAGGCTACATTAGATGAATCAATGCTTTGGCACAGAAGACTTGGTCATATTAATTTTAAAAACATAAATAAGCTAGTCAAGGATAATCTAGTAAAAGGATTGCCTACAAAACATTTTGAAAACGACCAAACCTGTGTTGCTTGTCTTAAAGGGAAGCAACACTGTTAGGGAAAACAAGTCAAAAGGTCAACGTACTGCTAAGCAAAAGGTCAAAGTACTGCTAAGTAGAAAGTCAAGGTACTGCCAGTCAA
>BQNB010011196.1:0-67947 GCA_026074375.1 Tanacetum coccineum
CGTGCTGGTTGTTGTATTATTCCCCAACGTCCTTGGAGAACACCAAAAGCACGTTCGACATCTTTCCGTGCACCTTCTTGACGCTTTTTAAAGTAAGCATGTTTCGCGTCATTTGCAACCGTGAAAGATTTCACGAAAGTAGCCCATTGTGGGTAAATACTATCGGCTAAGTAATACCCTTTTCAAACTCAACACCATTTACCACATACGGAGCTACAGGGGCTTTGTCATCAAGAAGGTCATTAAATAACGGAGAATTATCTAAAACATTAATATCGTTATCTGCACCTGCTACCCCAAAAAATGCATGCCAAATCCACAAATGTTGCGAAACAACAGCTTCAAACATTATAGTAGGGTATTTTTTATCTCCCCTACCGTATTGACCCTGCCATAAAACTGGACAATTTTTCCATTTCCAGTGCATACAATCAATGCTTTCAAGCATTCCCGGAAAACCCATAAATGAGTTTGTAATATGTTATATTATATATGTTTTCAACATCTTCCAACGTTGGCTTTCTTAAATACTCGGCCATGTACAAAGAAAAAATTAATGACCTTATTAAAATTAGTTAGAAATCACGTGCAGTATGCTCACTCATTTGCAAATATTCATCAAACGCATCGGGTGTGGTGCCGTATGCCAATTGGCGTATGGCCGTTGTGCATTTCATAATAACAGTAAGACTCATTCGACCCGTAGCATCGGGTCAAACTCTAAAAAAATTAAAATGATCGGGAAGAGGATCGGCCTCATAAGTGCTAATGCCTTTCACTATTTTCAAAAATAGTTTTCGGCGCATACGGTATCTTCTTCAAAAATAATATAAGGGATACCTGCAATGATCATTGAAATAATCGGCTATCAATCGTTCTTCGGCCCCCTCTCGGTCACGATTGATTGGGTTTCGGGTAAGTAGTGGACGATTTTCTTCGGCAACCAATTGTTAGTGATACGCGTACGCTTGCTCCAAAAAGTAAACGTCGGTTTCTTCATCGATTTCAAAAACGGTGGGTTGACGTTCTTCATCATCATCGTTATTTTGATTCATTGGGAAAAATGGATTCATTTTTGTGTGTAGAGAGTGTTTGTGTTTTTGTGTGTGAAAAATGGTTAAGTTTGGTTAATATATATAAGGGTATTGAAAAAAAATTCAAAATTTGAAAAGTAGCCATTTTTTAACGTTGGAGGGGGTAAAATGAATTTATTTTTATTTTTTATAAAAGATGGCGTTGTGGCGCGGTGGTGTTAACACGGCCACCAACGCCGTTGGCTATTTTGACACAGGGTTGTCATAACGCCGGGCACGGATCACGGCGTTATGATACCGAGGCCCCTAATTAGCACAAACTCACCTTACACGTCAACGTCACATCAGCTTTCTCTCTCCAACTTTAAAACTCACTACAACTCACCTTTCAACCGTAATAACAACTCACCTTTCAACTAAAACTCACATTTCAATAAAATACCCACTTTATATAAAATACACCTCACTAAATACACACACTCACAACCAAATAAAATACATTAAATAAAAAAAGAGAGAGCCCCACTTTGTTTGTAACTCACCGGGATGAGTCACTCACCCTAAGGCTGGATGGAGTAAGGAGGCCAAACTCACCATCCACCTCAGTGTCACATCAGCTTTCTCTCTCCAACTTTTCCACTCACTTTTCAACCGTTTTAACACTCACCTTTCATACCAAACTCACCTTACACATCATTTTTTTATTTAATTACATTCATTCATAAATTGAAAACGTAAACGTACAAAATTAATAAAAACGTAAACGTGATTAAAAACTTTTATTCATAGATTAAAAACATTACGTTAAAAGAGATTACGTGATTAAAAATCTTGGAGATGTATCATATACCTTGACCTCAATTTGTTTTTCAACCATCGCTTTGATTTCATCACAGGTGTGTGGAACCGAACACACCATAAAAAATACAATACCGAATGTGAGAGTTTTGTTTAAAAATATACGAATTGTGTTTAAAAAATGAGTAAAATAGTGGGTATTTATAAGTAAAAAAAAGAATTTTTTTAAAAAGTTTTTTTTAATATAAAACGGATAAAAAACATGTGGGTCCCAAATGAGTTACCACTCACCAGTGGTGAGTGGCTCACCGCTCACACTCCAACTCACGCGCGAGTTTGGAAGGGTGGCATAAAGATTTTGAGAGTGACTTTCATTTTGTGTGGTGACTTTGTTCTTATTCCGTCGAGCCTAAATGACATAAGTCGCGCGCGCGACTTTGGGGGACCGGAAAGCAACTAAAGGTGAGTTTGTCAACTCACAAGGTGAGTTCTCCCCTTTACCGTTCAGCCTTATAATAGACAAATTGTAATAAAAAAAAGTGGTGTTTTTTTTAACCATGGTTTCTGACCTTTTGGCCGATTAATTCACGGAGTTTAAACCCTCCGATACATAAACTCAACCTGAGTAAAACTCTTCATTTTCAGGAGTTGACGTGGCCACTAAAAGTGGTGTTATCGGAAATGGAAATTTTTGTTTTTATTCATGGATATTGTTAGCCCGTATATTTGTATAGATAGTTTAGTGGGCTCAAGCCCGGTTCTAGAATTATCTTTGTATATGTATTTATTGGATTGTATCTATGATGAATGAGATAAGCAACATTTCCCTACTTATATGGTATCAGGGATATACCGATCCTTTTCAAAACCCTAACACCATTCTCTGCCGCTCTAAACAATAAACAACCCTAAAAATAATCTGGTTTGGTAATCGTGCTAAGGTCACGATTTGTGGTTTGATTGTGTTGGTGATCGTGCATGGTCATTGATCCACACATCAACGTAACAAGTTTTGTTCTTACTGTTTATTGCATACTCCTGTTCCATTAATATTTATCATTCTCATCCTTCACGTCCCACTATTACAAAACCCTAACAACACTTTCCTCGCACCATGACAGGCTCGGATCTCTCACAACCCACCATTCCACTATCCGAAAAACTCTCTTCGGTCACTCATCATCACCTTCTCACAAGGGTGCTAGTTAAACTTGATCTCGATAATTGGAACTTTGGATCGTGGGAATTTTTCTTTGTGCAATTATGTTCTACCTATGGTGTGGAGACATACATACGTAGTCCTAGCACCGGAACAAGTACAACTCTGCCGCCTCTCACACCCGAAGAACTGAAAGTGGACAAAATTGTTCTCTCATGGATCCTCTTCACTCTCTCCGATTCACTCCAAGCACGGTTAGTTGTGGCACGACCACAGTCTGCTAAGGAAGCATGGGGGCTTATTTCTGAGATTGTCAAGGACAATAAAAGGTCCCGTACTAATGCATTGAAGGCCGAGTTACGTTCTATCAAGCTCGGGGATCAAAGCATGGAATCTTATTTTCAAAAGATCGATTCCATTGTCAACATCCTCACTAGTCTTGATGCTTCTGTCAACGATGAAGATGTGGTTCACTATGCCCTTGAGGGCCTCCCAGACACCTATAACCAAGTTTGTGGCTACATGCATTGGAAAGACACCTTTCCTGATCTTAAATCGGTACGTTCGCTCTTAATAACCGAAGAGATGCGCTTGAAATCTAGGGCTCTTGCTTTGCCCGTAGACTCTTCTTCTCCCATGGTACTTATGGCCGAACGAGGTAATCATCGACGCCCTTTTACACCACAAATTAAATCATGGCGTCCGTGTTACCATTTTGTTAAGGGCTCGTGTCGTTTTGGTGATAATTGTAAGTTTTCACATGATACCAATGCTAAAAGTAGTGACTCTAGTGACTCTAAGGTTTCGGGTACTAAAACTGATGAACTGTTGGAAAAATTACTTGCTAAGTTGAGTTTGGATACATCTTTGCATGCTCCTGGTTTAAACTCTAAGATTCATAAACCTACTGTGGCCACTACGCAACACTTACCATCTGCTTACCAAGTGTCTAGCCCAACCTACTATACTCCACCAGCCCCTACTTATCCCATATACCCGGCCCAACACCCTGCAAGCCCAATTGTCCCACCAGGGTTCTACTACCCACCACTATACTCGGCCCACAGTACCACTCAGCCTACACCCGCCCAGCAAGTACCAACAGCACCACCAGTCCAACAGCACAATAGTCTGGCCCAATCTGCGAGTCCCTCGGGTCAGCCCACTGTTCTACCACATGCCTTTACTGCCGGGACTTTACATGATCCAACTACTGGTGTTTGGAATATGGACACAGGTGTGAGTTCTCATTTAAATAATTCGGTCACTTGTCTTAGTACTAGTTTTAATTCGTGCATGTATCCGTTTGTTTCGGTTGGTGATGGTCACTCTATACCCGTCACCAATACGGGACATAGCATTTTGCCAACTTCATTTAAATCTCTTAATCTAAATAACGTTCTTATTACACCTCATATTGTTAAAAACTTAATTTCTGTTCGTCAATTCGTCCGTGATAATAATTGCACAGTTGAATTTGACGCGTTTGGTTTTTCTGTTAAGGATTTCATGACGCGTCGGGTGCTTCTCCGATGTGATAGCACAGGAGATCTTTATCCAGTCACCGCTCCGTCTCAGATTCCTCAAGCTTTTCTTGTCAGTCCGAACACGTGGCATCAACGTCTTGGACATCCAGGAAGTGACGTGCTACGCCGTCTCGTGTCTCATAATTTCATTTCATGTAATAAAGAAAAGCCTCCTGCTCTATGTCATGCTTGTCAGCTTGGCAAACACGTGAGGCTTCCGTTTGTCAGTTCAAATACTTTAGTTACTTCTAGCTTTGACATTATTCACTCGGATGTGTGGACTTCACCCATTCCGAGTCTTTCGGGTTATAAATATTATGTCTTGTTTTTGGATCATTACTCTCAGTTTGTTTGGGTTTATCCGTTGCTTAATAAATCTGATGTATATTCTAAAATTCTATTGTTTCGTACATACGTGCACACTCAGTTTAAGAGTGAAATAAAGTCCTTTCAGTGTGACCATGGTGGTGAATTCGATAATCGGAATCTACATAGGCTTTTTTCTGACAATGGTATTGAGTTTCGCTTCTCATGTCCAAAAACCTCCCAGCAAAATGGTAAATCTGAACGTATGGTACGCACTATCAATAACCTCATTCGCACCTTACTTTTTCAAGCCAACCTACCACCTACCTTTTGGGTTGAAGCACTTAATATGGCCGTTCACCTACTCAATATATTGCCATCCACTGCTATAAACAATGACACACCATATACCCGTTTGTTTGAAAAAAATCCCGACTATAGCCTGCTATGCACATTTGGGTGTCTATGTTACCCTCACCTTTACCCTAATCATAAACTTGAACCACGGGCCGCACCATCGATATTTTTGGGACATGCCTCTAATCATCGTGGGTATCGATGCCTTGAGTTAAGCACTAAGAAAATTATTATATCACGTCATGTTACGTTTGATGAAACTGTTTTTCCTTACAGTTCTCATCAAACCACCACAACACCTACTACATATAGTTTTTTGGACGACACATACGATCTTCCATCCATAATTCCTCAACCTACTGTTACTCAGCCCACGTCTACACCTATTCCAAATGAGCCCATGACACCCTTGGCCCAAACACCTAATACCCCTACACCATCTGATGTCGTCCAAATGCAATCACCAACTCATGGAACAAACACTCCAGCCACGGCCCCAATACCCTCTTCTAATCCTGAACCCACTACGCATAATAGCCCAACACCAACACCTATCGACTCTTCCCACTCCACGACCCAAAATTTGCATCTAAACCACACAGATTCCCTTCCTAATTCCAACCCCGTTTCTAACCCGAACTCGGTTTCGATTCATCCTATGGTCACACGGTTTCGTGATAGGACCACTCGTCCCACTCAGCGTCTCAACCTTCATGTGTCTACAATTTCTCCTTTACCTAAATCCTATCGAGATGCGTTTAATGATCCAAATTGGCAAAATGCTATGTATGACGAATATAGTGCACTTATTAATAATAATACTTGGACTCTTGTACCTCGCCCTATGGACACCAATATCGTTCGCTGCATGTGGCTTCCGTGATTGGTTGTAAACATCATTGAATAACGTATCTAGATGATGTAGACAAAATATGGACATATCATATGAAATTTACTCATCTTTATAAGCCAGCCAACCTACAGGTTAAGTTAGAAATAATATACAGGCAAGTAACCGAATTATGCATGCATTCATACAACTTCATAATTTCAACGTCATAAGATAACTAATCATACTCTGTATGGCAAAACTTACCTGACAATTCTTAGCTTATAAATGGATTTTCATTGCTAAATTCAATAGGATTAATCCTTCTTAAAGTTTAATAATACGTAAATATCCTTTTTATTTACATATATATGATTCTCACTTTCAAAATTACATCAATGTCCTTTTCAAACTTTTGTAATTACATCATATCTTTTTTGAACTTTTAAATTCTCATATATATATCTAAAAATCAATTAAGTTATGATTATATTGATTTTAAATTTTAAAACCATTATATATCTCTTATTTATCTATGATATTCATTATAATTATATTGTTTTTATATTTTTTTTTTGCCGCGATTGAACGTGATGATTTAATTACAAAGTTTGGATATATTTGTGAAAGAATATATTGTTCTATATATATATATATTTGTTTATGTATGCTTTTTAGCCTCGAGTAATGAAAGAACATGTTGATTTTTGAATATATATGAGAACTTAAAAGTTTGTGAAGGATATAAATGTAATTACAAAAGTTTAAGAAGGATATTGACGTAATTACAAAAGTAAGAAGGACATTAACGTGTTGGGGGCAGACTTACTCTCGTAAAGGCAGTGCTCGGGAGTTTACCTCTTTACTTTTTCTCTATTTTCAAAACCTCAGAATCTGTCATATCGCGCCTTGAGTCAATTAGAAGGCGGTTTTTGTGAGGTATAAATGAAGGCGAAAAAAAGATGTCTTGTGTTTCTTGGAATAAAGTGATGTTGGATAAAGAAGATGGAGGTTTAGGAATTGGAAGTCTTATGGCAAAAAACATAGGGATTCTCACAAAATGGAAATGGAGATTTCTCAATGATACTAATGCTCTCTGGTGTAAAGTTATCACATAAATTCATGGCTCGAAACGAGGTTTCGATGTAAGATATATCTTCGGCTAAATTTGGTGTGTGGGTTTCTCTCGTCAAATGTTGTTCAAATCTGAATCGTTTTGGTATTGATCTCAAAGAGATTATGGTGAGAAAAATTTATAATGGTAGAAACACCCTCTTTTGGCTTGATAATTGGATTAAAGGTTGTGTCCCTTTAAAAGAGCGTTTTCCATGCCTTTTCGCCTTAGAACAACACAAATCTTGTTCGGTGGCTGAGCGATGGGCTTTTCTAACGGGTCTTGGGCTGCTAATTAGGCGTGGCGCAGGCAACCTACTGGGCGATCTTTAGGTGATATTTCCTCCATTCTTAATCTTATGGATGGTCTCGTTTTTGACACTTCTAAGGAGGATGAATGGGTATGGAACATCGAGAGTTCGGGTAACTTTTATGTGAGTTCTCTATATTCTCTTATTCAAAAAAAGATGTTGGTTATCTTTGTTGACTCTCTTAAGTCTGTTTGGAACTCATGGGTTCCCCGCAAAGTCAATGTATGTGTAACCCTTGCTCTTTCTGTGTTTTGAATATTCTAATATTAGTTCTTTGACTATTTGACGTTTGTCAGTTTTATTAGAATATGTACCGTGTTGACGATGATGGATTTATATGAAGTAAGATATTTGATGGTTTATTGTGTATAATAATCTCTTTTGAGGGTATTATTATGTTATTTATGTTCCGGGTGGTTGACCCGTGAATTCTTGAGAAATGCCGAAAAAAGAGTTCCGACACGTCCGTTAATGTCCAAATGAGTTTTGGGAGGTTTAATGTGGAATTATATCGTGTAAATACTCTAAGTTATTAGAAAAGTATTTTTAAAGTGAATAAAAATTCTAAGTAACTTTGGAGAATATTTTACGATCAAGTTTTATGAGTTTTAAGTGAACCCGACATGAAAAGAAGAACCCGAGACCCCATAGGATCCCTCGTGGTTTTGGCAGGCGCTGTAAAAAGTGTTAGAGACGTGATGTGGTTTGAAAACTGCTTAGCATCCTCAAGCGAATGGACAAGGTGAACGTATGATACAAACTTTGGAAGATATAATGAGGGCATGTGTTATCGATTTTGGTGGTAGTTATCAGTTGAGCATTCGGTGTGCTCCGTTTGAAGCTTTGTATGGAAGGAAATATAGGTCGCCTGTTCTTGGGCAGAGATTGGGAGAGTAGTTTGACTGGACTTGAGTTAGTACAAGAAACGACTAATAAGGTAGTATTGGTAAAGGAAAAGCTCAAAGTGGCGAGAGATCGTCAAAAGAGCTACGTTAATTATGGGCGTAAGCCGTTAGAGTTTAAAGGGAGAGATTGTGTATTGTTGAAGGTGCCGCCTTGGAAATGCGTAGTGCGTTTTGGAAAGAAGGGTAAGTTAGCACCAAGATATGTGGGACCATTTGAGATCATTAAGGGGATTGGTCCTATGGCCTATTGATTAAGATTGTCTCAATAATTTAGTAGTGTACTTGATGTGTTTCAAATTTAAAGAAGTATTTAGCGGATGCAAGTCTGCATGTGCATTAAGGTAGACAAAACTCTTCATTTTGTTGAATAACCTCTTGAGATTATTGATCGTGAGGTTAAAAGTTTGAGGCCTAGTAGGATTTTGATAGTTAAAGTCTATTGGAACTCGAAGCGAGGTTATGAGGATTTTATGAAAACTAAGTATCCTCAGTTGTTTGTTGATCGTGCTGATGAATCGGCTAGTTAAATCTCAGGACGAGATTTCCTAAAGGAGGGGATACTGTGACAACCGTGATTTGAGCAGGTTAGTTTATACCTTTAGAAATGGCTAAGAGTTCATTTTATGTGTTTAGGTGTTGTGCTATGTGATTTTATGTGTGCTAAGTGGGTTAAGTAATGTGCTTAATATCATTTTGAGGTGTTTGGGCATCTCATTTTGAGTGTGTTTGTGTTTGGTAATGAGTATTCCATTTGTTCACGTTTAGTAAAAATGGAAAGGAATGACGTATTGCATGCAATGCTACGTCAATAGTCGGTCAATTAAGTGTTAAGCGTTTATGAGAAATATGGCATTTTAGAAATGAAATAAGTGAGTGAAATATAGAAGTTTGTAGCAAACTTTCTAAAAATAGAAAGTGGTTTGGTGAAATGAAAGTTATATTTAGTAAGTTTGGTAAGTAGCGTTTAAGTAAAAATGTTTAATCAAATTAGCTTAGTTTTTTATAAAAACTTAAGGTAATATAAGTAATTATATAATTAATAATAAAAAGAAAATAAAAAAAATAAAAAAAATGTATATATGCCATAATTCGGCCTAAAAGAAAAAAAAGGAAAAAGGTTTTTGATTTGGACTAGGACTTGTATACTTTTATTAAAACCTGTAAACCCTTCATAATTTAGGTTTTTATTCCTGCTCCTCCTCTCATGGTGTCGACCTCAGCCCCTAAGAACAAGGAAAAGCAAGTTTTGATTCAAGAATTTAAGAGCTAGATCGCGTAGGAGCAAGTAAGAGCGCTATGTATTTATTCTATTCATATTTAACTTTTTAATCATGTAACAATTAATTATGATGGATCTAGGGTTTCATAAAATTCAGAATATTAATGATATTTTATGATGATAGAATGATTAGGGCTTGATTAGGGTCATGTTCATGCAATTGGTTAGGTTAGATTGACGTTAAAACTTGATTTAGGGTTGAGCAGAATTTAGGGATTTGTTCAACGACAGATATCTAGATGATAAAAACGTGTATTGAAATGTTTCTTGAGCCTATGAATAATCCAAAAGAGTCTACGTTCCAGAAAATCTGGCCTCGAAAGTTTTTAAGGTCGGGAAGTCATTCAAATGTTGGTTATACTAAAAGTTGTCAAAACAGTAAATACGGGTCAGATTTAGGTCATGTTTATGGGGGTAAAACCCTAACTTAAAATTCGAATTGAGCTTAGCCCTTCAACGGTAGTTAAGTTCCATATGTATATAGAGAAACCCCATAAGTATACCTTCTAATTTTATGTCTAAGTATGGTTATTAAGTCCAAACTTTTTAGTATGCAACCAGATCCGAATTGGGACTGTTTTGAAGTTTGATTTTCTTAGGAGTACTTGTGCATGTAAATGGCTTTTGGAAATCTAAAGGTAGTTAATATACTCATAAATGAACATGGGTGATTTTTGGTATGAATTATGAGGGTCATTAAGTAAGGGTTTGGGGTACGTAAAGTCATGATAAAATTCAGCAATCCTGAGTTAATTATAAGTAACTAGTGGAAGGAGTTAATGAAGTGGTTAAGTTTGGGCATGGTGTCGGGGTGACCCATGATGGTTAATTAAACCCTTAGACATCCATCATATGAGTGTTACATGGACATGAGCTTTTAGCTTGGTCGCATGTAACACATTTGTGTTTGTATTGTGTAGCTTGTGTGGATATTGTTTGGAAGCTGCTTGTGCTTCAGGTGAGTTTCATAGCCCCTCTTTTCTTATGATTTATTAGGGTGGAAATGATGCAAAGTGTTTGGAAATGTTTTGATTACTGTGATAATGTGTTGTCAAAGATGCATGGACTATACGTGACTATTGTATGTTGTGTGCTACATGTTTTGTGATGTGATATTGAGAATTGTGAACTAAGTCAGGGGGATCACCTGCGGGTATCCATGGCCTGTTTAGTGGAAGGTACTGTGGCCTAGCGGGCAGGATGGTTACTTTGAGAGTATCCACGGCCGGGGCTAAGGGGGTAACCACAGGGACCTTGGTACGATTGAGACGTCTTATAAATCGTTACTGGGAAATCGTGTAATTGGATTGTATTGGATTGGTTGTGCATGCTAGCCTGTATGATAGTTCATTTATTGTCCTGCAATGTTTTCTTTATTATCACAGTAATGTGCAGTTTGGATTTTATATCGTGTCTTAAACCTATGACTCTCACCAACTTTATGTTGACGTTTTTAAGCATCATTTTCAGGTGAGTATCGTGATGATAAGAAGGATGTTAGGAAGAGTGGCTAGAGAGACCCTAGGCATTGCTTGTGGAGTTGTCTTTTCTAGTCTTTTCATTTATGACATTTGTTTTGCTTGATACTTGTTTGTTGGAGATTGTTAGTATTTGGATTATGTTGTTTCGTGTACGACATTACTTTAGTAATGCAAGACTCCTTTATCTTGTGTTGGGTATGGTCATGACACATAGTGTCCATTTGATTATTTTCTTCATTTAGATTTCTCTATAGTAGACACCATTGTGTTGTGATGATATCCATGATGTTACGCCTCGTGTTTCTGTCTAGGCGGGGTGTGACACCTCCCAACTAGAGAAAATCTGTTGCGTCGTGGTCTTATCAACTTAGACTCGTCTTCTTGTCTTTTTTGTAGATGAGACGTAGAATCAAAAGAACATTGCTTTCTTTCTTGTCTAAAGATAAAGCTTTTTTGATTGAAATTTGAGTTGGTAGAAAGTTCCTCCTTTATTCAATCATTCTCTAGATGACATCTTGCATGGGATTTCTAGCCTCCATTCAAACAAATGGAAAGCCAAATTATTTCACGCAATATGCTTGTGATGCATATGGAGTGTTTGGGCTTGGAGAAACCGTATTTTGCATGCTTCTTCAGATGAAGAGAAATCATGTGCTTTGCATGAAGATATTTTTCTCGCAGTTCAACGAATGTTGCTTTTATGGACTTCGCATAGGGCTCTCTAAAGATTCGTTTTTCGTGGGCAAATTGGATTCTTTGCCCTAATGAGCTTCTAGAATCTTAGATTGTCTTTGTTTTGGTGTTTTATTGTTGTGGTTTTTAGTTTTGCGTGGCTTTTAATATTATCTTTGCTTTTCAAAATAAAAACATTGATGTAATATTGAACTTTAGCAAGTATATATAGATGTAATTGCCTTTAAAAATTTAATAAAATTAAGCATCTTGATGACATGATATGCATAATTATGTCACATGTTAATGACAGTTCCGTAATTATTACAATATTTTTTTGCTCTTGTGTACCTAAAAGGATATTTCGAGGCCCTAAAGTTCAACATGAATAAATGTACGACGTTTTCTTCGCTTATTGGAAATCAAATAACAGGGTTGTAACTTATCACGTATTCACTTATCTTCTCTACTGTTTGGGTTGTCTAGTCGAACTCTATGTAAGAAAATGTCTGGAGGAACCGAACATTTGATCTAAGACAATCACCAAGGCCATTGCGACGTTGCAATCGATTAGAGGCTGTACAGCCAAATGAAAAACATCTCCCCCAAGTGAAACTCCTGTTTTAGCTTCCTTGCGCCTGATCTCAGCAACACACCGTCGCTTGTCATCATAGATTACCCAACATTTCTGCGTGTATGAACGTTCAATTTCGTAGATGACATTTCTATAATTCCTAACATTGTTAAAGTTTGACGGTGATCCTGCTAGGCTCACATAGGCCAGTGACTTGGTATTGAGACGGTTCAGATGTTTCCTAACAATTAACCGTGGTTGCGCCAATCTTTCTCCGTCATACACTAGCCAGCTGTCTGATAGGCTTAACTTCTGTTAACAACAATAATCACCTTATTAATACATGATTAGTACTATATATAGTCATATACAATCGATCTATGAACTATACCTTGCGATGGATAGTAAAGAGCGCGCGGCCAGAGGCATTCATGAGAACAATCTCACCATTTCCTCTTGCGACATAGTTGTCGACTCGATATACAAGATCGCCTTCAGAATCAAACACGGTGAATCCATCGCAGTTGAACACGAGAGACTTCTTCCAAACTGTAAAGACCACTTCATTTTTAGCAGTGGATGAGGATCCATCAACTGGAATACTGATCTCTCTGTACACTTTTGTCATGACGAACTATAAACAAATTTCATATAAACGTATATGGAGAAATCAAAATACTTTGAGAATGGTTTAGATAGTTTGATGGGAGAATAGGAAGAGTCTTCGCATTCTTATATAGCAAGCTCAAATCACGAATATATGCCATCCACTGACCATGAGTAACATGCATGCATGGGGTATTTTAAAAGTCACGCACATTTATTTTCATTTTAGCAAGAAGATTAATTGAATGATATATACTCCAAATTTAACAGCCGTTTCCATTGTTATAATGTTATTTCATGAAATTTATCACTCATACCGTTCCAAAACAAGTATTATGTTTTAATTTTTTTTTTCATGTTTAACTTAAATATTTTTGTTTATTTTATATACCACTTGATGGAACTTATACCAATAAATATACATTTAAGAGGTACGGATTACATATTCGTTATAGCTAGCTTGGTGCCGCCCAACAGATATGACTCTTCTCGCCAAATGCCTTTAATCGAATTTAATAACTTTCATTTATATTTATAAGGCAGAATTGATCTCTTCTACGCACAACACACATAACAACTTTCTGTGTATTGCTTTTTTCTATTGTGGCTTATAAACAAAACATTATTATCTGAATTATCCAATTGAGGATTAATGACACTGGAGGCATATATAGTTAAAATACTGAAAATGATCTATACAATATACACGATTAAAAGCATATATCAAGACACTTTGATTATTACCGTTCACACGCACGCCCAAATTCTGACACAAGCACTGTATATATCTGGAAATTTTTTGTTTTAGACCATAAATGACGAATTATATGATCACATGTATCGTGCTTCTTGTATGTTTTTTTCAAAAGGCGTACAATATTGAAATTATCACTTTGTATAGCGTACTCTTGAGGTTTTCCTATGTCTTTCTTTTATCCAGAATTAATGTTTCACGTTTTGCCTGACTTATGTTCTCCTTAACGACTTTAGGTAAACCCGCCTTTTTATATCACATCAGATTAGCCACACATATATGTTTGGCCCTTGTAATTTAAAGAGTGAAGTACATTTTTTGGTCTTTGTGGTTTGATGCGTTTTTCACTTTTGGTCTAAAATTCAAAATAGTTTTGATTTTAGTCTAAAAGGGATACTTTTGTTTCACTTTCAGTCCAAAAGCATGTTGTTTTGGTCCTTGTGGTTTGGTGGGTATTTCACTTTTGGTCCAAATTTTCAACATATTTGGATTAAAAGTGAAACAAAAGTATCAGTTTTAGACTAAAACCAAAACTTTTTGAATTTTGAACCAAAAGTGAAAAACGCACCAAACTACAAGGACCATAATATACTTTACTCTAATTTAAATTAACATTTTTTATTAACCCTAAATTAGCTACTTTATATTTTTTTTCACACTCGATCCACGTTGCATGATCAAAAGTTGCACACATTCGAACTGTTTATTTTGCTTTTTTCCTTTATCTCGTTGTACCTATTCTCACAAGTGAAATCCAATCGCTCAATTCTTAATGTTTAAATTGTTTTAATTGCTTGGCATTTATGACATGCGTAGTATATAATCTAACCTAAACTAACTATAATACATTTTAAACCATGTCTCTAATGCGAATCAATCAGCTTGATTATATTATTCAAGTAAAGAGAAACATAAAAATGAACCAAACTTGGTAGTGTCTACTTCCAAATACAGCATTCTCACTAAACAAAAACCTTGACAAAATAATTTGATACCCCTCCTTATTCCTACAACCGATGGGATGATTATAGTCTGCAAGCGCTAAAATCGAATCGTCCCATACCACTTTGTCCAGAAGCTCGAAGGGCCCGCATGTAACGAAAGTCTACAAACGCGTGCCATAAAGTCTACAAAGAAAAGAAGCCGGTCCTACCACTATGTTTAATTATAAAAGCCGCCGGTCCCATTATGTTTAAATAATAAAGCCGCCGGTCCCACTTATGTATAATTAGTTTGAATTATTATGGCCAGGGAATATGCCATAGTTTATTCCCTGGAATATGCTAAGATGCCAAAGCATATGCTATATGCCAATGGCATATTCTCTTCTTGTATAGCCTATAAAAGGCAGTTGTAATCAGTTGTAAAAATCATCGAAAACCACCACCACTACTACTACCACCACCACCCTTGTAACAATCAAGCTTCCGCAGTGTTTTTAATATAAAGGTGTGTTTAAGTAACTTGTAATTTAAAGTTTTAGTTTTTGAGCTTTAATACAAGATAAAAATTCCTGGAACGTGAATTTTCATCTTGGTATCAGAGCTTTGAATCAAAACATTCTTAGCTCTATGGAAGGCTAAGTCCTTCAGGTATATTCAGGAAAAGCAGTAAAGGTATTATTTTATCAATAATTCGTATTTCTACGGAAACATTTCTATTAAAAATTTCATAAAAACCCTTGTTTTTGGTAAAAGACAGCGCAATTGCTTCTTTGAAAAAATATATACGAAATCTCTAACTTAGAGAACAAGAAACAATAATAAAATGAATTAAACATAAATAAGAAAATCTAATAAAACTTTTGGCACATCAACTATTAAATATTTGCTTAGAACCCCCTTGATTTTATGACGTCTCTGATAAGTCTTTTCATAAGTCTTTACATATCTTGTATCCTTAACTTGGTTCGTATTTGTACCCGCCTCCAAAAGAACCACCTTGTCCTCAAGGTGAAAATCTTGAAATTTACTCTCAATGTTACTCATTGGCCCAAGAAGCATCATGTTTAGGTAAGTTCTTCCAACGAATTAATAACTTTTTGCTGTTATCATTTGTGTAGTTGTTTCTAACCGCAAGAACTTTTTCTAGTTGGAAGCATTATTTCCATTTCTTCAGTCAATCCATCAGGGAGATCACTCTTCTTCACATTACTTCCAATGAACTTCTTCAATTGTGACACATGAAAAACAGAATGGATTGTAGTTGTAGAAGGTAATTTGAGCTTGTAAGCTACCTTCCCAATCCGTTCCAATATTTCATGCGGTTCATAGTACCTTGGGGGAAGTTTTTCATTGTTGCGTCAAACCACTGATTGTTGACGATGTGGATGTAATTGAGAAACACCTTGTCACCAACTTCAAATTGAACATCTCTTCTATGACAATATGCCTTCGTCTTCATGTTGACCTTCACTTTAGACAAATGTTCTTTCAACTCTTTCAGAACTCTCTCCTAAATAACTATCCACTTCAAATATAGGTGTCGACTGACTTCCATAACATGCCAGAGGAGTTGGATCCCGAGCATAGAGAATCTTGAAAGGTGCAGTGTTTGCCGATGAATGAAACAATGTGTTATACAAATATTCAGCCCATGAGAGCCACTTGGACTAATTTTTAGGTTTCTCGGAAGTAAAACACCTTAAATATATCTTGATGCTCCCGTTGACAACCTTCGTTTGGTCGTTTGTTTGTGGATGATAAGCGGTACTATACTTCATATTAGTACCTTGTAACCAAAATATTTCTCTTTAAGAATTGCTTAGAAATATCTTATCTCGGTCTGACACAAAAGAAATGGGGTTCCCGTGTAAACGTACTATTTCCCTAAGAAACGCAGCAGCTACTATGGATGTCAAAGCGGAATAAAATAGCTATATTTACCCAAGCGTCGACTACCACTAAAATGGCTGCAAATCCATCAGGTTTTGGTAACCCCCCGATAAAATCCATAGAAACTTAATCACAAACCTTGTTTGGTAATGCCAATGGCTGTAATAAACCACCGGGCACCATATTGGAATATTTATCGCGTTGACAAATTTTACACTCAGAAACTAATTTAGTCACATCCTGCTTCATTCCAACCCAATATAACTTTGCGGCCATACGTTTGTAGGTTTTCAGGACACCTGCATGGCCTCCTATAACTCCACCATGAAACTCATCAAAAATTCGAGGAATCCATTTTGAGGTTCCAGGTAATACAAGGCGATTCTTGAAAATAGTTTATTACCTTCAACAGTATATTCACCAATATCGGTTTTCCCACTAATAATGCCTTCTTTAATTAATCAAATTCAACTCTTGATCGTGCCCCAAATCCTCGATCATATCTTCCTAATTGACAATCCTTGAAACCGACATAACCAAAAAGGTTAGAGTGTCTCCTCGCCAAGATAAGGCATCAACCGCCTTGTTTTCGTTACCGGCTTTGTATAGGATATCAAAATCATAACCCAACAACTTAGTAAGCTACTTTTGATATTCTTCTAATATAAGTCATTGTTCTAGTAAGTACTTTATACTTCGTTGGTCAGTTTGAACTATGAATCATCTTCCTAGTAAACAAGATCGTCATATTTAGATTGTCGACACAATTTCCATAAGCTCTTGTTCATATACAAATTTCATTTTAGCTCGTGATCCCAATATTTGACTGTAATAAGTGATTGGTCTTCCCTCCTGCATTAGCACTGCTCCAATCCCATAACCTTATGCATCAGTTTACACCACAAATTCTTTGCTAAAATTTGCTAAAGCAAGAACTAGTACTCAAGACAACGCCAATTTTAAAGTGTTAAACGCATTGGTTGCCTCTTTGTTCCAATTGAAATTGTCTTTTTTTAGTTTTTGAGTTGGTGCCCATGCAATTTTACTGTAGTCTTGCACAAACTTACAATAATACCTAGTCAAGCTAAGGAAACCCCTCTATTCTTTTAAATTTTTCAGAACCGATCATTCTAGCATAGCTGAAACTTTTGAGGGATCTGTTGATACACCGTCTCTTGATACAACATGACCTAGATACTCAAATGTTGGTTGAGCAAAAACACACTTCTTTTTATTTGCATATAACCTGTGTTCTCTAAAGCATAAAAAATAGTAAGCATATTTTCCTTATATTCTTTAATCATTTTACTATAAACCAAAATATCATTGAAAAATACTAAAACAAAATTTTGCAAGTAAGGACGAAATACCTTATTCATAAGGGATTGGAAGGTAGCTCGAGCATTAGTCAAACCAAACGGCATCACTAAAAATTCGTAGCGCCCTTCATGAATTTTGAATGCCGGATTTGAAATATCTTCTCTCTTCATTCGAATTTGATGATAACCCGACTTTAAATCCAGCTTTGAGAACACCATTTCTCTACGTAGTTCATCCAATAATTCATAAATAACGGGAATTGGGAATATTCCTAAAATAGTAGATTTGTTCAAAGCTTGGTAATCAATACAAAAATGCCAACTTCCATGTTTCTTTTTAACCAATAACACCGGAGTTGAAAAATGACTTGAACTTGGTTGAATAACTCTTGCTTGAAGCATTTCACTTACCAATCTTATGATCTTACTTTTTTAGGCATGCGGGTATCGATAAGGACGAACACTTATGCATTCAATACCCTCTTTAAGTACAATGGAGTGTTCATGATCTCGTTAAGGAGGCAGTCCGTTTGTCATGTGAAAAACCTCATCGAAATCAGTCAACAGTTTCGCAATGATTTCACCAGGGTAGCGTGCAATCAATTTCCCTTCTTCCATTTGCTTTATTTCTAAAAGAAAAGTGTATTCTTCATGTCGTACAGACCGTGTTATTGACTTAACCAAGACCAGATTCCGACACAAACCAAGATCCCCATTGATGGCAACTCGCTTATTTCCATTATTAAACACCATAGTTAACTTATTCTAGTTCATTTTCATCTCTCCAAAAGTTTGTAACCATTTCATTCCAAGGATAGCATCGGTACTACCCAGCTCGAGCGGCAGAAAATCAACCACCACTTGTAATTCTGGTAAGGATATATGGATTCCTTTACATATTTCATGGCTTCTTTCTACTTTTTCGTTTCCCAGTATTACTCCTACCGAATTACTACCTGATACAACCAATCCAACCTTCTCTATCAAGTGCCATGAAACAAAGTTGTGTGTGGCCCCACAATCGATCAATACAACCACATATGTTTCTCCTATGTTCCTATGTATTTTCATTATACGCGGGGAAGTAAGTCTGATTACCGAGTTTAAAGATACCTCAACTGAATTTAGTTATTCATGTTCAAAAGGTTCATCTTCCTGATATGCATCTTCTTCGTCCACCCATAAAACTTGCAAGGATTTGCTTTTACACTAATGTCCCGGTCTATATTTTTCATAACCTTTGAAACACAATTATTTAGATCTTTTTTCTGCTATCTCGGATTCTGTCAATCTTTTGGATTGACTAGAACGCATTGTTGACACACTTGAAATGCTTCCTGTTTTGCGTTTTATTGGTGTTGTGGAAACCAAGGTTCGAGTTGAACCTGATCCACTAATGCGATTAGAAAAGTTTGTTGCTGAATTAGTTCGATACGAACCCCCACCTTATGAAGCACTTCTAAAGAGCTTATTTTCTTCGATAGATACCGCCAACTTCATCGCATGACTTAGGACCTCTAGATGAAAAACACAAACAACAGCACGAAGGTCTTGTTTTAGACCTTTTATAAAAGTGCCTTCTAGAATAGTTTCAGGAACTCCCACCAACTGACCGGCTAGCTTTTCAATCAACGCAACATATTTTCAGGCAGATCTAACTTGATTAATTGCTAAAAATTGCTTATACAAACTGCCCTCTTGAGATTGTTAGAATCTGTCTAATAGTCACATTTTAAAACTATCCTTAGATCTAAATGGTGTTGGCCCATCACTCCAACGGTACCAAGAAAGAGCATGCCCCTCTAACATAACTCAACAGCCGTTATTTGATCCCTAACCTTAATTCCTTGTATATGAAAAAATCATTCCATGCGGTAAATCCACCCTTAAGCATCCTCTCCTTAAAAAATAGGCATCTTTAACTTTCTCAATCTCTATTCGGCTTCGTACGATCGCATTCCTGTTTATGGCTGTAAACCGTCTTCGCGTACCCAAAAATAGATCTTGTTCCAAACATTATTCCATCCTTGTTTGTCGGCTGAAACCTAGCAATGTGCTTTGGAATATTATTTCTTTCACCTGCTGCACTTGATTCACTAACAAAACAAGAGTAGGGCAAACCCAAATCATCATAATGAAGCTTGGTGGTTGTTACCTTCGGTTAAACTATATTCTTACTAGCCTTTAGTGACTGGCTTGATAAACCGTGCAGTTGATTAGTCAACAATTGTATAACTGCTATCAAATCTGCATGTTTTTCGTTAATATCCGTTTCCAAAGCATTATATCGACCTTCCACAACTTTGCGATACCCTTTGAATTCTTATTCTAAATATGTTATTTTAGTCAGTACAAAAATTGTTTTTTATGAACAATAGCTGATGGATAGTAATCGATGAATAGTAAGTAATCTCTAGAGAATGAACTACTTTGATACCAACTGATGCGAATCAATCGGCTCGATTATATTATTCAAGTATAGAAAAACAAAAAAAGGAACCAAACTTGGTAGTGCCTGCTTCGAGATACAGGATTCTCCCTAAACAAAGACCTTGACAAAATAATTCGATACCCCTCTTTATTCCTACGACCCTATATGTAAGAAATCTCTAACTTAAAGAACAAGAAACAATATTAAAAGGAATTAAACATAAATAAGGAAATCTAATAAAACCTCCAGCCACATCAACTGTTGAATATTTTCTCGGAACCCCCTTGGTTTTATGACGTCTCTGATAAGTCTTTTCATATCTTGTATCTTGAACTTGGTTCGTATCATTCTCCCCATTTTTTTAAAGATTTTTGCAAAAATAAAGTAAGCACTATTTAATACATAAATACGTCTATACAATACATATAATTAATGTTATTATTAAAAAAACTAATCATTGAAAAAAATAATTAATATACCACACGATATAAATCAAACAAGCTATAATATATTATAAAAATATGTTAACTATCAAGTAACTTTCATAATCAATCATCACAGCTTTTTAATATTATTGCTATTGTTTTCGTATTATCATTGCATCGTAATGCACGAGTACTCTATTATTTTTATATGAGATATTATGCGATATAGTTATTTCCTAAAACCCTACCATGTATGGTTATTATCACAAAAAATATATAATCGAATGATATTGTTCTCAAAAAAATTTAATTTCAAGATACCAGTCGTTGAAACGCGGGGATATCCTTTGTAACAATACAAGAAACATCAACTAAAAATTATCAGCATTCAAAGTATTAATATATACTTGTGGTTTAGTTTATAACTCGTTAAACTAACTGATGTGTCATTGTGTGGTGTTTATTTATGATAGTTCAAGTTTAAATTTATATTTTGCTGACTTAACCAAAAATAACACTTTAACGGGCAGTGTACATGGTCGGTGGTAGATTCGTGGTAAGTAGGGTGTCGAACACTTGAAGCGAGGTTAAATCTCTCAATTTATTTATATTTTGGTTTACCTAATCTAAGTTAATTCTAATCTAAGTCAAACCTATGATAATCCTATGTTAGTACTAATCCTAATTCTAACAGGTAAAAGGGGGGGTTTCAGCCTGAGAAACTGGCATGGGTTTGGTTGGTGACTACAATCAGTTCAAGATACTTTAACCCACACAAGCAAATTAACAGAAGATAAAAGAGCGGTTGAGCCTTATGATAGAAAACTGTATTAGCCATCATTAATCCGATTAGAAGTTGGTTTGTTTATTCAGTGCAATGATTACTTATCTCGAAGAGGCATATCATTCTTCAACTTAGGCGGGACTTCAACCTAAGACCTAGACACATTAATTATGTCACAATTAAAGCATCCAAATAAAGCATTCTTATTACTTGATTATAATCTATCTTAGGGATTAAAGCAATAGTGATCTTGTTAAACCCTAGCTCATAGAGACTTTACCCACTTACTGCTTAATGACAATTTATACACTAGTAGTCCACTTGTTCAACTATCCAATGGAACCAGAACATTATTTGTTGAATTATCTAGATTCACCTACTAGTCAACAAGTTTAATAAACTAAAGGCAATTTCCGTTAACTAGTTAACCCAGAAGCGTATCCTTAGCACGATTTTAGAACGACAATATTTGTGATCTTATGATTCTAGATGTATAAATTGCTATATGGAGAGTTATCCCGGCATCTAGATTACTTGGTCCATATCACTAGATCTAGTTGAATGATAGGTCGCATACAAAAGCACATAAATAAGTATAAATTGATAAACATAAGCAATCATACAACAATAAATTAAGAGAAAAAAAACAAAAACATTCAATCTTCATAATAATGGCTAATGACCCGAAGGTATTAGCCTACAAACATCATAATTAATACAGATTATTTTTTTTTAGCCAAGGTAAAACTAACCAGTGTAGGGGGTAAAAGAAGAGTAGAGTAACAAATATACCAAAAACAAAAAACGATAACAAAGTTAAGAAATTACACGTTGTCTTCTATGGATTGGAATGCGTTGCAAGACCTTTTCTACTCTTTTTCTCCTCTGAAAATTGACTTTTATGGTTTAGGTATCGAGAATATGATTTAGCACACTTAAAACTTGTTTTTGAGTTTTGTATTTATAGGGTCTGAAAGTCGGTTCGATACGGCGTATCCAAGGGATTGGATATGGCGTATTGGAGTTTCTTGGAATAGGGACCACGTTTGATAACTTCCAGAATATTCTCATACTATATCTCCAATACGGCGTATTGACTTCTTCTAGATACGACGTATTGATCTTTTTTCCTTTGTAGTCTTTGGTGAGTGCAGGCACGTATACGCCGTATCTTCCTTGATGGATACGGCATATTAGTCTTCAGAATAGTAATCTTCAAAATATCTTCATTTAAGCTTCAAAATGCACGCCTTTTGCTAATAGTCACCAAGTACTCCGTAATTACTGCAATTCTCAAATATAAACGATTAAGTAACAATTCTTTGCAATAATTATATAAAATAGGTTAAATACATGGGATAAATGATGCTATAAAATAGACGTTATTTGATGTCATCACTAACGTCGTTGGTGTCTACATTCAAGAGTATATGTGTGAGAGTTTACTTTCTACAGTTTTAAAATGCAACTTTATCTATTATTGTATATAGTGTGTAACATTAGTTTCACGTTGAATGTCAAAAAGAATATAAGGTTCAAACTAGGTCGATGATTTTGGCATCACATCTGAAATAAACTGACATTATGCTTGGCTTAAAAAATTTGTGTTTTGGTAAAGTGTTGAAATATAGCCTCTGCCTAGTAAAAGGTTGAGGGACTAATTGTGTTATTGTTGAAAGTTGTTTTGTAGCTTTTAGTTATTGGACTGGATATAGCAGCTGGGTGATTCTTGGAAGGCTTGTTTTGACATTTGTTGATTCCCAAAGAGTCAAGGCTATATAAGTCTTGTTGACCAGCTGATAGATCATAACTCTGATCTATAACTTTATCTTTTCTCTCTCTCTCTCTCTCTCTCTCTCTCTCTCTCTCTCTCTCTCTCTTTCTCCCTCTCTCTCTTTCTCTCTCTCTCTCTCTTTTGTTTGTTTATACTTTCTCTCTAAAAGTGTAACCCTAATTTTGAGATAATCTTGATCTTATTGTTTCATCAGCAGTTTGTAATAGAACTATTATCAATTAGATAATAGATCCACACCTAAATAGTAGTGGTGGATTTGGTTGATTTGGTATTCTGATTGAGGAGTTTTGTGTTTGTGTTATCAAATTGAGATTTGATTTATAAATAAACTGCTTAGATTGTGTTTTCCTACATGGTATCAGAGCCAGATTGCTCTGAAATCGTTTTTAAAAAAATTAGGGTATCATAAATATTTGGGAATTTTTGAAATTAGTTGGTAATCTTTCAATTAACTAGTTTAAATTGATAGTTGAATTGTTCAGATCTATAAGTTTTTTGATAAATGCCTAATTTTTGAAAAAATCAGGGTTTGAAATTTTTTGGAAGTTTTGATCTCTAGAGGTTTCTTGTGTTGATTAAGTATCTTTAATCAACAAATCTGATGTTATTAAGGGTTGTTGGAAGTTCTTGGTTGATTTACCTAATTTTGAGAAATTAGAGTTTGTGGATCTTGGTTACTGGGTTATTGGTTTGCTATTGATTATCTGCTCTCTCTCTTTTGACTAAGTGAATCAAGAGAATAGTAGGTTTGGTTTCTGTTGCTTATTTTTTTGAGGACACTGTAACACCTCTCTTTATCTCTCTCTTTACTTTTTTGTTCTTTACTTTCTTGCATTTAATTGCTGGAGGATAGGTAAAGGCACTATTATGGAGTTGTAAATGTTGGGAGGTTGTTGTTATTGTGTTTTTTTTGTGGTTATAATTTGTTGTTGTGTCTGTCAGCCCTTCATCAGCCATTTTAAATGGTGTGAAAGCCTAGGAACTTCCTTTTTCTTTTATATATTTATTTGTTTGTTGATTAATTGTTGTCAATATGTCTGTTCATGGATTTACTGATGATAAATTTTTTGTTGATGATCCAGTCACTTTGATAAGTAGACTGGATGTTAGTAATCCTTTGTATTTGCATCCTAATGATTTTGCTGCTTTAACTGTTGTATCTGTGAAACTAAAAGAAATTGAAAATGATCAAGTATGGTCATGTGTTATGCTTCTTGCTTTAGAGGGAAAAAATAAAATTGGTTTCATAGATGGATCTTGTAAAAGATCTAATACTGATGAGGTTCTTGGTATATAGTGGGATAGGGTGAATGTTGTGGTTTTGGGATGGATTTTAAACTCCATTTCTGAGGAATTTTTTTGGGTTAAATTTTTTCAAAAAGGGCTAAACATATTTGGGAAGAATTAAAAGAAACCTATGATAAAGTAGATGGTTCTGTAACTTTCAGTTTGCATCATAAATTCATACTTTAAGGAAAAATAGGTCATTTATTGCAGATTATTATCATAGGTTGAATGCTCTATGGAAATAACTTTATGCCTTAATTGAGTTACCTAGATGTACTTGTCATGTTGCTGATGATTTTAAAAAGCATAATCAACTAATGAAACTAATGTAGTTTTTGATGGGTCTTGATAACACTTATATGCAAATAAGAAGTTCTATTCTCTTTAGAGAAACATTGCCCGAGGTCAAAAGTGCTTATGCTACTATTTCTAGTGAGGAATCTCATAGAGTTGCTTCTGGTAGCATTATTGGTTCCCCTCAGAGGAACCATGCTTTTGCTTTTGCTTCTAATGTACCTAATAAAGGGAATTTTCAAAGGAATCAGACTTCTAATAATACTCCTAGACCTAATAATGTCAATAATAATAGACAAAATGGGGGTTCAAGGTTGGTATGTGAGAACTGTGATTTTAATGGTCATACTATTGATAGATATTTTAAACTCGTTGGTTACCCAACTGATTTTGGAAAAAACAAAAGCTGGACAATATTTTCAAGGGATACATTTTTCTAATAATAACACTGTTGGGTCTAGCTCTTCTTCTGGTTTTACCGATTAACAAATGTATACTCTTATCTCTCTCATCAAAGATAATTCTCTTAATGGAAAGAATGTGTAGACCAATATGGCATGTACTTTATTTAATAACATCAGAGTTTTTAATGAAAATTTCAACAAGTTTTTTTATTCTAACACTAATATTAAGCCAAAATTGAATTCTGATGGAAAAATTGTTGATTAAGGGGCAAATCAACACATGAATAACACTGATAAGGAATTGTATAATGTTTACGATATTTCACATCTTAAAATAAAGGTTGGATATCCTAACGGGACAAAAGCCTTTATCTCTAAGATTGGAAATCTAAGATTATCTAATGGCTTAGTTCTGTATGATGTGTAGGTTATACCTGAGTATTGTGTTACTCTCATTTTTGTTAAACTTGCTAAGGATAATAAGATTGTTGTTGCCTTTGATGAGAGCAGATGTTATTTTTTGAATCAGGATTTGAATCTGAAAAATGTTCTGGCGATTGGTAATCAATGTGAAGGTTTATAATATTTTAATAATCAAGGTATTTGTTAGCCTTACTTTTTAGTGAAGCTTGCGTCTTACACGTGAATTGGACTAGCTATAGATCAACTGCTAAACGCATGAACTACTATTGTAAACATGGGATATATAGCTTATGTTTAGGCTATAAATACCCCCAATGTCTCTCCATGGGGGGTGTAAAAGTTCAAGTATTGTTTTTCATTCTTATCCTAATAATACATTTGTTTTTCTTTCACCCTCTCTCTACTTTCTCTCACTAAACTACAATGGTTCATCTTATATTCTTTGATCAACCATGACCCCCCGAATAAGGTGTTTTTTTATCGCGCAACAAGTGGTATCACGAGCCTAGGTTTTGTTCTTGGGTCGGTTTGATTATTATGGTCGGGGTCTCGAATCTGTCATTTTAATGTCTTGTATTCATGTGTTTATGTTTCGTGATTACTGTAACACCCTCAAATCTGAGTATGCAGCGGAATGTTGAATATCCGAAGGCGTTACATCAGATACCTCAATTTCTTCACCACCCGTTTTCCAGTAACCCGCAAAGCTCCTTTGGTGAATATATCCATCGTTTTATAGTTTACGAACTTTGTAGCCAACCAGCCTTTGAATTTTGGATTGGTTGGGTCCCATTTTATTATGGGAGTGTTAATTCCTCGTTGCGAAACGGGGGTAGTAGTTCCAAAAAAATTTGCAGTTAAGTCGACCCAACAAGTGATTGATTCTTTGGTTTTATCAAACCATCTTCGTGCACCTCCAGCCAATAAGATTGGGAAAACAACAATTCTCAGTTTATCATGATCTACATTGGGTAATTTGATTGGGTCAATAATTTTTAGGTAGTATTCAATATGCTCAACTGGCGTCTTTCCCGTTTGTTTCACTAAAAGCATTGTTGTGCAGATCATCCAAGAATTTTCCTTTTAGCTCATAAGCATTTTTCTCGTTAACTGTAATACTTGTAATCCCAGAATAGTAATTTGCTTTGTCATTAGGCGCAAATGTTTCCATACTTGACTTCTTTCCCTTGTCTGCCATAACTTTCTTCAATCGACTAGCTCTGATAAGTATGTCCTGTAACAAGGGCAAAAATATCAGCAGGATTTGCTTTGAAGAAAGATAGAAAATTTTTTAGCACGGAAATCAAATATGAAAATTTAGGTTCTGTTCCAGATGATCGATACGCCATATCCAATGGAAGTGGATACGCCGTATTAATCAGTTGAATGAATACGCTGTATTGGACAGAAAGTTGGATACGCCGTATCCAATGGAAGTGGATACGCCGTATCGAGTTATCGACCAGAACAGTGTATTAGCAAAACAATTAAATTAAACACACAAATATACAAGCAAACAATTAAACTAACAAATATACAAAATATACAGAATATACAAGAATATACACTAATCTAATTAACACTACTCCTAAGGGTTAGATCTAATCTAATGTTAAAAACCAAAACATAAAATAAAAATCAAGATTAATTTTCACTCCCCGGCAGCGGCGCCAAAAACTTGATGTGTCGTTGTGTGGTGTTTATTTATGATAGTTCAAGTTTTAAATTTATATTTTGCCGACTTAACCAAAAACAACACTTTAACGGGCAGTGTACCCGGTCGGTGGTAGATTCGTGGTAAGTAGGGTGTCGAACACTTGAAGCGAGGTTAAATCTCTTAATTTATTTATATTTTGGTTATCTAATCTAAGTTAATTCTAATCTAAGTCAAACCTATGCTAATCCTATGTTAGTTCTAATCCTAATTCTAACAGGTAAAAGGGGGATTTTCAGCCTGAGAGACTGGCACGGGTTTGGTTGGTGACTACAATCAATTCAAGACACTTTAACCCACGCAAGCAAATTAACAAAAGATAAAAGAGCGGTCGAGCCTTATGATAGAAAACTATATTAGCCATCATTAATCCGATTAGAAGTTGGTTTGTTTATTCAGTGCAATGATTACTTATCTCGAAGAGGTATATCGTTCTTAGACTTAGGCGGGACTTCATCCTAAGACCTAGACACATTAATTCTGTCATAATTAAAGCATCCGCATAAAGCATCCTTATTACCTGATTATCATCTATCTTAGGGATTAAAGCAATGGTGATTTTGTTAAACCTTAGCTCATAGAGACTTTACCTACTTACTGCTTAATGGCAAATTATACACTAGTAGTCCATTTGTCCAACTATCCAATGGAATCAAAACATTATTTGTTGAATTATCTAGACTCACCTACTAGTCAACATGTTCAATAATCCAAAGGCAATTTCCGTTAACTAGTTAAGCCAGAAGCGTATCCTTAGCACGATTTTAGAAGGACAATATTTGTGATCCTATGATTCTAGATGTATAAATACTATATGGAGAGCTATCCCCGGCATCTAGATTACTTGGTCTGTATCACTAGATCCAGTTGAATGATAGGTCGCATACAAAAGCACGTAAACAAGTATAAATTGATAAACATAAACACGCATACAACGATAAATTAAGCAATCGAGATATAAACAAAACAAAACATTAAAATCTTCATAATAATGGATAATACCTGAAGGTATTAGCCTTCAAACATCATAATTAATACAAGAGTAATTATTTTAGCCAAGGTAAACTAACCGAGTTAACAAATGATACCAAAAACTAAACGATTACAAAAGTATAAGAAATTACACGTTGTCTTCTATGGATTAGAATGCGTTGCAAGACCTCTTATACTCTTTTTCTCCTCTAAAAATCAACTTTTGTGGTTTAGGTATCGAGAATATGATTTAGCACACTTAAAAGTCATTTTTGAGTTTTGTATTTATAGGGTCTGAAAGTCGGTTCGATACGGTGTATCCAAGGGATTGGATACGGCGTATTGGAGTTTCTTGGAGTAGGGACCATGTTTGATATCTTCCATAATATTCACATACTGTATTTCCAATACGGTGTATTGGTCTTATGGATACGGCGTATTGATCTTCTTTCCTTTGTGGTCTTTGGTGAGTGTAGGCACGGATACGCCGTATCTTCCTTGATGGATATGAAGTATTAGTAGTCAGAATAGTAATCTTCAAAATATCTTCATTTAAGCTCAAGAATGCGCGCCTTTTGCTAATATTCACCAAGTACTCGGTAATTATTGCAATTCTCAAATATAAACGATTAAGTAACAATTCTTTGCAATAATTATACAAAATGGGTTAAATACATAGGATAAATGATGCTATAAAATAGACGTTATTTGATGTCATCAATTATCCAAAACAATTGTTTACACCGATCACTCAGCTCTCAGACATCTATTCAAAAAACAAGATGCTAAACCACGTCTTATAGGTTGGATTATACTCTTACAAGAATTCGATATAGAAATTAAAGATAAGACAGGTATAGAAAACGTTACCGCCGACCATTTATCTCGGATTGAAAATGATAAGACAAATGATAACAGTGATGTCGACGATAACTTTCCTGGAGATACTCTTATGGAAATAACCACCAAAGACGAACCATGGTTCGCAGACTTTGCAAACTATTTTGTGGGTGATGTTTTCCATAAAGGGATGACGTACCAACAAAATAAAAAACTGACCTCAGAAACTACTTTTGGGAAGACCCTTACCTTTTCAATGTATGTTCAGACGGTATGATCAGATGTTGTGTCTCAAGACCAGAAACTCATACCATTCTAGATCAATGTCACCATGGACCTACCGGTGGACATTATGGACCAAACACAACCGCTAAAAAAGTCCTAGACTCAGGCTTTTACTGGCCAACAATCATCAAAGAAGCTCATCCTCTTGTTCGCCTTTGCGAAGCATGTCAAAAGACAAGAAATATATCCAAACGTGATGAAATGCCCTTGAACAGCATTTAAGTATGCAAAATCTTTGACATATGGGGTATTGACTTTATAGGACCATTCTTGAAATCATATAATTTCGAATATATCTTAGTCGTTGTCGATTATGTATCCAAATGGGCCAAAGCTCAAGCTTTACCAACCAATGATGCCAGAGTTGTTATTTCATTTCTGAAAAAAAACTCTTCTGCCATTTTGGAATGCCCAAAGCTCTCATAAGCGACCGAGGTACTCATTTCTACAATAAGATAATGGAAAAAACCATGAAAAGATATGGAGTTAACCACCGTTTCTCTACATCCTATCACCCTCAAACGAGCGGTCAAGTTGAAAATACAAACAGAGCTCTTAAAAGAATCCTCGAAAAAACTGTGAAAGACAATCCTGCTATCTGGTCAATGAAACTTGATGATGCTCTATGGGCCTTTCGAACCGCTTACAAAACACCAACCGAAACCACACCGTAAAAACTCGTATACGGAAAAAACTGCCACTTACCTTTTGAAATTGAACACCGTGCATACTAGGCCCTAAAAAACTGTAATCCTGATCTCATCGCCGCTGGTGAGAAAAGAATGTTTCAGTTACACGAGTTAGATGAATTTCGACATCAAGCTTATGAAAACTCTCGTTTATATAAGGCAAGAACCAAAGTCTGGCACGATAGAAAACTCAAAATGAGAAAAGAGTTTAAACACAGAAACAAAGTGCTGCTCTTTCACTCTAAATACAAATTTAAACAGCCGAAACTCAGATCTCGTTGGCTTGGACCATACATAGTGAAACACCAATATCCATCCGGATATGTTGAACTATTTGAAAAAGATGGAAAGACGTTCATTGTTAACGGCCATCGACTCAAGCTATATCATGAAGAAGATAATTACCCATTGGAAGAACTTACTCCCTTCTTTCCCAAAGAATGAACCCCAGAAGTACGAGTCTAGCTAATGACTCATTTCAAAATTAAGCGCTTCTCGGGAGGCAACCGTGCTTTAATTTAAGTATGGAGGAGTCCCTCATCCTCTGTTTTATTTTCTAAAAAAACACAAAAATGTTTTCTTTTTGTGTGCTTTTGTATGTTTACTCTTATGCATGTAACATAGATTAGACCTGGAAAATTATGGCATTTGCTCAAAGACAAGCGCTCTCAAGCTATAAATCTCTATGCCCCGAGAAGTACCGTTTTCCCTTAATTTTCCCTATTTTCTATATTTATCAGTTCTCACATTGAGGGCAATGTTCAAATAAGTGTGGAGGGAAGCCAAATAGGCAAAATTAAAATTAATCCTATCCCTCCATGTTTGCCCTATAATCTAGCAAAATTTTCAATTGATATTTTATATATGCTTTTCTTCCAAAAATTAAAAATGTATACACTTAGTAAGGCAAATCCAACCGGATTGACACTATAACTAGCACAAAACCAGTCCACTAAATTGTGAGAATTAAATGCTCACGGCAAGAAAAAGGGAGACCAAGGGAGTACTTTTGGTCATTTACCACTTTTGTCATATTTTTGTAGCTTATTGTAGTAGCTTTTTTTGGTAACTAAAGGTACTTATAGCTTATTTGCTTATTTACTAAGCTCTATATGTGTTATGGGTTATTAAAACCCACGACCCAATAAGGCCTAATAAGTCGTGGCTTATTGTGAACCTTATTGTGGTCCGACTTATTTTCATGACTTTTGGTTATAGCTTATTTTGATATTTAAGAACTTGTGTAGCTTAACGGCTTAATAATAAGCTTCGGATAGCTTATTATGGGCTTAAAAGGCCACGACCCAATAAGCTAAGCCCAAACCATGGCTTAGTCTTGGTCCGTGAGTCTTGGCTTCTTTCGTGGACTTCTCGATAGACTTATTTTCTTAAATGGGCTTAATAATGGACCTAAAACGAGTTTTGAACTAGTAAACGATATTTTGGGTCACTAATGGGCCTCAAAGCCCAATAAGCTTAAACTAATTATTTTGAAGACTAAAAACAGACTTTTAGTAACTATATATACTTATATATACATAGTAATAGTCGAATAGTCATTTGAAGGAAATGAGTTTTGGAAATTTATACGAAATATGGATTTTGGTTGTTAGACGAAATTGATTTATTTAAGATAAAGTATTTGAAAAATGAGGTTTAAAAACCTTGGAAATGTCTTATTAAACGAACGGGTCATGCCGAAATTTCATAAAAATATTATACTTAGAATATTTTACAAAAATATTAATTTCTTAGAAATCCGACAAAAGGACGAAATAAACAAAATATTATTATTTTAAATAAACTGGCTAAAAGACGAAAATATACTTATAAATTATAAAAATTCTACTAATAATTAAATGTAACTAAAACGTGTCACAAATTAGGCAACTTAAGACTACCGGATAAATTACCGGAACATATTTATTAATAACTATTATCTAAGTCTAGATATTTTCTCGTCTAATTTTCTAAATACTATAAGTATATACTATCTAACATACGTACCTTGATATATTTTTCGAGTCCTAATTATCAAAAATCACGCAACCAATAACATTAAAAGTGACCGTACAACGCACCTTTTTAAACTACTATGCATTAATCTTAAACATACATTTAAGAAACCTACATTTAAAATCGGACTTTAACGGGATTAGGATCGTGTTTGGAAGTCGTTGCATACAGTAGTTTGATCATATCCTCAGTTACTTCCTCATTTTTAAACTCTTTTCCGTTGGGGAAAAATGATACTCAAACCTTTTTAACTACTTTCAATACTGTGCAAAAACCTTTTAAATTCTTTTTGGACAATGCTATGTGCCTATGCTTGCGTGTATGGATGCTATGTGAACACTATATAAATGTTATATAAATGCTATATAAATGCTATATAAATGCTATGTAAATGCTATGAGATCTATTTATGCGAAGTTCCAATGTGAATTTCTGCACCACACTATTTAGCCGACTGTGTAGCTCTAGCTGGTAGGCGATAGGTTCAGAGGACTATAAGCGCGTGGGATTCTATTGAGTTGATTTTTGGGTTGGGATACCCTGGTATGATATGTTGATGTGTTGATGATTTAAATACTGTTATATGCATTCTGCTTTCATATTGCACAACTGTCCACTCTTATATTCTAGCACAGCAACTGGGTTTTTCTAAACCTACGAGCTCACCAACGTAATGTTGACCCTTTCGAGTATCATTTTCAGGTAATGTGAATGATCCATGAAGCCAGGATTAGAGACTTTTAGCAGACCTAAGGGCATCCATTTGGATCTTATCATTTGGAGTTGCGTTGAGACTATGTTTCAGTTTGTCTATTTGTTTTCCGTTAGACTTGTATCCCTCCGGATGTGAGGTGTTGGTTGTAATAAATTTCAGACTATGTGATGTGGTTCAACCTATTTTGACACAAGTTCCATACTTGTTGTCGGAGGATGTTGTAACACTTGTTTTAATGCATATTAGTTTTCTCTATATTGACGCTTTGTGTTATGACGATCAATCCTCCGTCACGCCTCGTGTTTCCGCCGTAGTCGGGGTGTGACAGATTGTATCAGAGCCAAGGTTATAGATAATTAGGTGGTTTGGCCTAGACTATAACCTAGGAACCTTCATGTAGTTGCATGATAGGATTTATGTGTGCGGTGTTCCGCTTATACTTGCTTTTACGCATATCTATATTATCTATCTATCTATCTATTTTATACTATCTATCTTATATTATCTATCTTATATCATCTATCTCGTATCGGCTATCGTATATCATCTATCTTATATTTAGCTATCTTATATTATCTATCTTATATCGTTTATTATATATCGCCTATCTTATATATCGTCTATCGAACTAGATGAGTCAATCACCGAGCTGTGTAAGCAAGTACAGAGTACAACTGGGAAATGATGCATCTATAAGTACGGTGGCCAATGTAATTATGAATGCGTCACAACCCACATGGACTTGGCTATCCTGTTTATTCAAATCAGTGTTGACACCTTAGGATCGTATATATGCGTACTATTAGGACCATCTATATGCAAAATCTCCCTCCTACCTAACGTTACCTACACCCTCCCTCGAGTAGACAATGCCGTCGAGGATGATGACATGAAGTGTAGGTCGACAGACTTCTACACCACGAGGTGGAAGGACGGGTAGACGGACTGGTAGAGGAGGTGGAAGGACTGGAGAACCAACGAGCAGAGTTGGTGGTCAAACTGGTGATCGAGATGGTCAAAGAGGTGACTAAGGTATCGGGGCAAACAGAGGCGATGATGAAGTCCTGACTTCTCTATGGTCATCTCTTAGCAATTGCAAGACCTACTTCCTACCATCATTGCTCAAGTAGGTAACCACGCTAGCAACATCCAGGGTGATGTTAGAAGTGTTAACATGGGCAATAGTAGAAATGGTTGTTCGTATAAGGAGTTTATGGCATGTAACCCAAAGGATTATGATGGTAAGGTTGGTGCGATAGTCTATACTCGCTGGATCGAGAAAATGGAATCGGTTCAAGACATAAGTGGGTGTGGAGCTAATCAGAAGGTTAAGTATACTGCCGGTTCATTTATCGGTAAGGAACTGACATGGTGGAATACCCATGTCCAGACTAGAGGTTAAGAAGCCACAGTTGGCATGACATGGGATGATTTTAAATATTTGATGAAAAAGGAGTTTTGTCTAAATAATGAGATGCAAAAGCTGGAAACCAATTTTTGGTGTCACATGATGGTCGGAGCCGACCATGCTGCGTATACTGATCGTTTCCATGAGCTTGCTAGGTTAGTCCCTCATATGGTTACCCCTGAGAACAAAAGGATTGAGAGGTACATCTATGGCCTTGCTCCACAGATCCGTGCGACGGTGGCAGCAACGGAGCCAACAATAATTCAAAGTGATGTATTAGAAGTTGGAATGCTAACCGGTGAGGCAATTAGGAATGGATCATTAAAGAACAATACTGAGAAGAGAGGAAATGATGGGGAATTGAGTAGGAATGAAAATGTTAGGGATGACAATAAGAGATCTAGGACTGGTAGGGTGTTCGTCACAGTCACTAACCCTGTTAGGAAAGAGTACACAAGTACGGCACTTAAGTGTACAAACTACAGTTTTTACCATAACCCCGAGATGCCTTGTCGTAAGTGTACGAACTGCAATCGCTTAAGGCACTCAAGCAACAAGAAAACAATTGGTTTTAATTTTTCAAGCAAGAACTCCAAGTATATTCAAGGGTTTAGGTTATTAATCAAAAAAAAGGGGCTTGAATTAGGGTTTAAATTGTGTTCATCATCATCTTCAACTACTAACATCACTAAACAAAAGTGGATACTTTAATTTCATCTGATCTTCACGTTCCCACGTGAATTCAGGACCACGTTTCTAATTCCACCGAACCTTGACGATGGCAATCCTACTACGCTTTAGCTTCTTAAACTCTCTATCCAAAATTTCTACAGGATCTTCCGCAAAATTCAACTAAGCATCAACTTGGATCTCATCCAAAGGCACTTGCAGTGTTGGATCAGCCAAACACTTCTTAAGGTTCGACACGTGGAACGTGTCATGAACACCATTCAACTCCTCAGGCAAATCTAACCGATAGGCCACGGGGCCTACTTTCTCAATAATCTTAAACGGTCCAACAAATCTAGGTGCTAACTTCCCTTTCTTCCCAAGCATAACTTTTCTGGCGATCACACTAAACTCTGAGCAAGACATAGTCACATACACTAAACTCTAATAATGAAATCAAAGCTGTCACCTACACTAAACTCTAGAGGCTTCCTCCTCTTATCAGCATAACTTTTCTGGCGATCACGCGCAGCCTTAAGTCTATCCTTAATCTACGAGATCTTCTCAGTAGTCTCTTGCACTAACTCAGGTCCTATCAACTGATGATTCGTTAGAATCTATATACGTAAATATAAAATATATAATACGATGGAAAATTACCAGATTACCCTTGAGGACAAAGGTAAAAAGGAAAATCTTCACAAATATATATAGTATAATACGTATATTAACCGGGAAGTATGATTCCCCGGGTCGTTTCCCCAACGATTTATGAAATTGAATCTACGTTTGATGCTCGGACAATGATTTGAATTGGAAACAATGGATGATTTGATTAACTACTTTTAACAATTAAAATTAACAAATTCTAATAATTAAGCATGAAGACAAATAACGGGAAATCAAAATTTAACTAAAAACGCAAAACGGGACCTCTAAACGGAGGTCAAAAACCCTAAATTTCTAAAAATAACCCTAACTTAAATTTTTCTTTTTAAATGGACTTTATTTGACTAAAAAGTAAGTTTAAAGAAAACTAGAACAAAAACGGAGTTAAAATGAGCGTTAAAACACGAAAAACGAGAACGGGCTTAGTTACAAAATCCATAGCTATCCCTTCCATTTCTTACGGGAATCGCAGGGTTTCTAGAGCAATGCCAGAGGGCCTTTGATGCTCAGCCCTTAACCTTAAACAAGTCAAAACACTTACTAACCAACTCAGCTATATCCTTTTTCATTCCAAGGCCACCAATCATATCTCCAAATCAATAATACTCTTATCAGCTCTTAGTGTACAAAGTACTTCAACTTATGAGGCTTCAGTCATTATCAGGGTTCTCAATCTCAACCCTTTAAAGGTACCCCATATTCATCTAGGTAGTACATGGTTTTCATCACTTCTCTGTTCTATCATCTCATCCAAATCTTTCTGCAATCCATGCTCCACGTTATCGCATATCTCCTTCGAGCCGCCAATATCCTATCCTTTGAGACTCCGAGCTGAAGGATCGCATTCATAGCTCTAACTCTCTTATAGCTTGACTCTTTCCTCCCTACTTAGGGCATCAGCAACCACATTCGCCTTACCAGGATGGTAGCAAATTTCACATTCATAATCACTAAACAACTCTATCCAACGACGATGTCGCATATTCAACTCTTTTTGACTAAAGATATGTTGAAGACTCTTATGATCCGTATAGATGACACTGTTTGTCCCATACAGAAATGTCTCCAGATCTTAAGTCATAACTACTGCACTCAACTCTAAATCATGGGTAGTATAATTATAGCTCATGATTTTCAAAAAACCGCTGCCTTAGACGCATAGGCTATCACTTTCCTCTTTGCATTAATAGAAAAATACAAGCAGAGTCCTAGATCCCGGACGCATCACAATATACCACAAAGTCGTTTCGGTCCATCGGAGAGAGCTAGAACAGGCGCATTACAACAACTATCCTTCTAGGTCTGAATTGCCATTCCTGTATGCTCATACCTAATTATTGTCTTACTCTCTGAGTCAAGATAGTAAGAACTTAGCTATCTAGAAAATTCTCAAGATGAACCTACGGTAATACCCAGCCAATCCTAAGAACAAACGAACCTCAGTCGGAGTTCTAGGGGCTTTCCAATTCTTAACAGCTTCAAACCTTACTAAGTACACATGAACACATTACCATTTTATCACAATACCTTTAGAAACTGCACCGTTCGCTTTGCATAATTTCACACTTAGAAAACTTAGTATACAATTTTCTCCTTTTTTGAGCATGTCCCACCCAAGACTAACTTAAGTGTGCTGACATGCACCTCTTGAGTCCTTAGATAATTAAAAACGTCTATAAACACAAGCAACAAACTTATCAAATATGCCTTTTTTATCAAATACATAAATTCGCTGGTGCCTTAGTCCCAGAACCAAAGGGCATTACAGTGAACTCGAAATGTCCATAACGAGTTCTAACCCTAAACGCATCTTTGGAATGTCTTACCTTATCACTCTCATTGATGGTATCCAGACCCTAAGATCTATCTTCGAGAAAAACTTCTACACTTGCAGTTGGTCAAAATAATAATCAATCTATAAGGTATAACGATTCTTAATAGGACCCAACTTGTTTCAATCTCTTTATAATCTATGCACATCCTAAAAGAAACCATCCTTTTTCTTAACGCATAATACCAGCCTCACCCAAGGGGGCCCCCGATGAGCTTGGTCGAATGAAACCTTTGTCTTAGAGTTCTTTGAGTTGTCCCGACAACTCCTCCAATTCAGAAGGTACCAAACAATAAGGAGACTTTGCTATCGGCGTTGCTTTAGGGATTAACTCAATCCAAAACTCAATTTCCCGAACAGGCGGTAATCCAGTTAGATCATCCGGAAATACCTCAGGAAAATCTCTAACCACGACAATCTCTTTTTGTTTCTTAACACCCATCAAAAATCCTTGGCTTTCCTCGCCAGTCTATCTCCAAAACTCCTAAGTACCTTGCCATCCCTAGTGGTATCCTCTCGTAACCTTCCTCGTGCAAATAATTTCAGTTTATTTTTGACACCCAGTCCATCCCTATAACAAATCACATCAAAACTCCCATCCCAAAAGGTTGCAAGTCGGGGATGTCCACAGACATGACACTCGATTATCTAGTTTGTCAACCCTTAATAACCTTATCAATCTCTACTAGCTGCCTGTTACTATCTCAAGCTAATTATATGTGCTGCTAATTCGCTGGCTCTAAGCCAAACCAGAGGTATAAAGGTATGTGGAAACAAAACTATAATCGGTCACCAAGTCAAATAAGTAGTGGCAAAAATGATTATTCTAAGTAAACTACCCGTCACATGTTCGAAACCTGCGAGACGTTCCTTGTACACATATATAAACCCGACCCGATCCGGGGGTCCCAGCTACCTTGACCCCGGTTATTAGCGGGCAACTATTTGGTCGATTTTCCCCCCTTTCTCACTGTCCTTGTCCTATTGCTACCTAGGCAACTGGCCTACATGGTTGGTACTACCACAAACAGAACATGCCCTAACATGGGTTTCTTAGCATTTACAAGGGTTAACATTCCTTGCACACTTCTACAATCCCTTGCCAAATGACCCGGGCGGTTACAGTTGTAGCATGTGCGACAAAGCCCACCGGGAGCATAGAAGGAGTTGCAGATGGTACACTTGGGCCAAGTATCCGTATTATCTCTTCCTACAGGGTTTACAGTAGTAGCAAAAGCATTCCTAGTCTTAGCCCTCTTATTATCGTCCCTACCATTCTTATCCTTGCTAGGTTCCCCCATATTTCCTTTTTTCTCAACCTTCTTAATTGATCCATTCCTAACAGCCTCATCAGTCAGTGCACCAGAAATATGCACAACCTTCTGTATAGTCTTTGGCTCTGTTGCTGCCACCATCCCACGGATTTGTAGGACAAAGGCCATACGCATACCTCTCAATCATCCAACTCTCTAGAGTTACTAAATGTGGAACTAACCTAGCCAACTCATGAAACCTATCAGTATACGCAACATGGCCAGCCTCGACCATGACGTGATTCCACAACTCAGATTCTAACTTTTGCATCTCATGACTAGGACAAAACTCTTGTATCATTGTAAACTTAAAGTCATTCCATGACATACTTACAACAACTTATCCTTGCCTTAAGAATGGGATCTGAAAAGAGGTTCACCTCGTGTAAAGCCTTACCGCACAAAAGAACCTGCATGTATGATCACTTTTGTCAATACCACACCAACTTATATCGTGCACAACCTCTATTTCTCATCTAACGATAAGAACTACAACACCTCCCGTAACCATTCGTTGCCATTCCTTAGTGGTTACAAGCTAAAACGTCCATTATGAACAACGCTATCCGTTCCATTTACTACAACAATTCCCAAACGTTCCCTGAACGTTCTCATTAACCACTATTACAGTCTGAATTCTAACTTTGTCCCTCGTACTAAACCTGAGCCAACATGGTGGGTAAGAGGTTCTGCAATTATTGGGCAATGATTGTTGAGAAGTCGGGTGCTCCCCCATTGGCTCCCTCTACATTCCCATTGACTCTCTCTATACCCTCATTAGCTCCCATACCTTGCTCATTTCTTTGACCATTCACTTCATCAACACGCTCATCATTACCTTCCCTAGGTCTTCTACCCTTTCCATCTCTACCAACCCGTTTACCCGTTCCCCCTCCTAGTGATTCGGTAGCAGGCCGGCCAGCACTTCGGGTCCTCATTCCTTGGAGAATTATCTATACAGTAGAACATGGGCAACGATTAGGTAATTGGAAGATTAAATATATATAGAAAATATCTTACTATGATATACCGAGATTACACATAACGACCACCCCACGGTGTCAACATCGATTTGTGTGAACACCATTACTAATTAGAGTGAGTTGTCCTATCGCTTTATAGATTACGTTGGCCACCGTACTTATATTCGCATCCTTTCTCAGTCATATTCAATTTTGAGCTCACGCATTTTAATGACTGACATAACTAAAGCACTAAACCACGAACACATAAAAGCGAAACACCGCGCACATAGATCCTATACGCAACTAGACGACAGATCTTAGGTTATAGTGTAGGCCAATCCACCTAGTTCTGTATAAACCTTCAAGGCTCTGTTTTACCAATTCTGTCACACACCCACGACAAAGCGGATAACCGGGAATGCAACATAATGATCAATCATAACACAAGATACAAAATAGAGAAAACTACATTGCATAAACTCCAAGTGCTATGAAGACCATCAACCTCAAACAAACTCGAGTGATGTCCCAAATCATAACTAAATCTACAATCTCTTACAATTATTCATATGCCCTCACAGGGGACCATAATCCAAACTTAATCCAAAACATCCAAATACTAGAATCAAACAACAAGCAAGCAAGACTTCAAACGAAATTTCACACGGGATACTTCTAAGTCTGCTATTACAACCACTAAACTACTCTTCTTTCACTTCACCTGAAAATGATACTTGTGGTATATCCTATATCATAACACGGGGTCATTCTGATATTGGCTATTTATAGAAAGAAGAAACACTAATGAATTAGAGAATATCTAAGAGAGTCATTTTTTTCTATGGAAAAGGAAAATTCTGACTAACTTGCCTCTTCCAAAAGTTAAGAAGAGGCTATATATATACTTACAAAATACCGGGTATTTCGTAGCCCGACTGTAAAACTCTGAAAAACACTGATTAACTATTAAACAACTACGACTATAATAAACAGTAAAAAACACGGGTGGCCGAGTCTTTTTCCGTAATATCTAACAATATCTCCCCTAAGTGAGGTCACCCTCAAAAATCCCAAACTCAATCACAAAATCAGTCTTTAGCTCGTAACATTTGATATCTTGTACATTTGGATATAATCTTTTATTCATCTACGCTTGAACCTTTGTCTGTGATCCTTGGACGTTCTTTGAGATCATCACACAAACATATTTCTTTCTTACTACATAAAGAATAAAAAATCATCTTGAGATGGATCGCCATCTTGTCACTGTGAAAAATCCATGACATCAGAATTGCGGAAGCTTTGGCTACCGTTTATAAGGTCTTACATAGACATCAAAAACAAGTGTAGTCTGTCTTGGCATTCGTTATTTACTTCACCATCTCAGAACTAATTTCCATCTCCATCTCCATCTCTGTAAGCTGTCTCTGTAAATTAAACAGGTAGTAATAAATGCCAAATTAAATTTGAACATACAGACAAGAGTTTCTTACGAAAGCATTTAAGTAACACCACCGAGTTTTGACTTTGTTTGTCCAATGATCAAAAACCGTCAATACTAATACTTGGAATAGAACTGATTCACACAGAATCACTCCAGTCGATTAATTTCCAGTAAGTCACAAATTGATTCTTATAGAATCGCACAAGTCACCTACCTAGAGCTTGTTTGATGTTGGCTCTTAGCATGAATTCCATCTACATTGTGAAAAACCATCGTTGTTCACATCGGATGATCTCAGCAATAACACAATGATAATGCTAGGACTCGTTAGATAGACTTTTTCCACAGTGTGTGAAGACAAGAGACTTGGATATGGTCCTATGAGATTAATTTACGTACTCTTGGCTCAAACTCAATATGCTTTTGGTTCTAGTAATCGGAGGCAGAGCAGCTGCCACCTTTTTCAATATCAACTAACTCGGAGTGAAAATCAAAAGATAACGTGTTAAGTCCTCAGTGAGAAATGAAACAAAAAAAAAAACTTATTGAAATATACTGAGTGGCTAGGAGGTTTGTGCATTGCATCACTAATATGGGTCCATGATGTCATCTTTCAATGTCAGCAATCATCTTAGTGAATTCGGCAGCATATGAATTGAACCCGGTTTCTTTCTGCCTAAGTGAATGAGGGCTTCTTTCTTTACACCTTTATCTTTACAATTCTTTTTATACATCAACCCCTTTCCAGTGCTACCGAGACTTCATACTAGAACACTTTTTGGTTATTCATACTACTCCATCTCAGTCGGCACTTTTCCCTTATCTACGTTTACTCCTTTTTTTAATGTCATTACCTAAGACTTCTACCCTAACTATGGTTTGTCCCCGGTATATTCCCTCCGGTTATGGCTGGATCCATTGGAATAGTAACCTAAACCTTAACCAACCTTATAACTACAATTAATAAAATGCATTTGGTCTTTTGGTACAGTTTCTCCTTCCATAAAACCAATTGAAAATTTCAAATTAAGGGTACATTATGAATAAATAGCAAAAGCGATTAGTACCTTGATGATTTATTTGACATATGTTTTAGAAACGCTCTCCCCCTCAAAATGTGTTCGGTATTCGAAAATTGTTTAGCAAGTTTGGGCGGAGTAATATGAGTCCTAATAATCACTGTCTTTATTATACACATATTTTTAATAACAGTTTTGCCTCCCCTTATCAAAAATTTTAAACCCGTATTTGACATTTTGGATATCAATTGATTTAAATTAAATGTTATAAAATTTAGGAGAAAAGTGTTGGCTTAATTCGCAAGTCGTGTTAAGAGACATAAACTGATCCCCCTCAATCGTTTAGGGATATATACTACTCCTACACTTAACCAACTAAGAGATGTAACTACTGACTAATGTACAATGTATATAGTATGCGACAAAAAGAAAATTTGATTGACCTTTTTTGATTGTTCATGACGATGTCCGGTCAACGTTGTTCCTGTTGATCAGCCTGTAAGTCAATATCTCTTATACTTCCTCCAACAAAGCTTTCTAAGACTTCGAAAGATCCGTTCTGGATCTGTAAGTCTTTATCGTCCTCGTTGCTGTGATGAAGTCTTTGCTTCTTCCCTTGTCATCCTCTGACCACTTCCTAGTCTCCATTGTGCCCTTATAATACGCGTCACAGATGAAAGTCTTTATCCATTGGCTCCAGCATTTTCCATGGACTCTTGTCTCTTCCTCATCACTAAACTTGTGAAGCTCATTCAACCTCCATCAGCTTTACTTTGATCAGTTCTGTCCTCTGTAACAACTGCTCGTGGCTTAGGGACGATCGTATATGTCCATCTTTTGAAGTAATAGTCACTCGCAGTCCCAATTAGGACGTTCAAGTTGATCTTGTTTTGATAAATACAATCCCGACTGTATGTCTCCCACTCATTCTGATCACCAGTTTCTTATCCACATGTTTGACTGCCGTGTGAAGACTAATCTTTGTCTGTCTTGGCAATGGTTGAGCTTTTCTTGAATATGGAAAGGAACATATCTTTAAAATCATTTATGATAAGATTGTTTTGAAATCTTTTTCCGAGATATTGTATTCTTGGTAATCAGCTCGACGAAGAAAATAATCTCTCTTAGTATTGTATATCCATATTTTTTCAAACACTAGAATTTGACAACTGATTAACACTGAAAATATCGAATCTGCGATCTGACTGCTTTCATGAGCAGAGACTCACTGTTTTTGTTTGATATAGAATTCCTTTCGCCATCTTAAACCACCTAGTGAGTGATGCATAGACCGCACTAATGTCATATTCAGCGTTCACTCTCAACCCCCAACATGGAACTAATTCTTTCAGAGGCCAAAGTCTAGTAACGAGCGCTTGAGCTTGGATATAGATAGGCCAATTTTTCGCTTCTTTGTCACCTGTCAGCGATAATCCCAGATCCGTATTGAAGTAAAAGTGTGTTGAATAGTTTTCCCTGACCTGTGTCCCCCAAAGGGGCCATGGTTCATTTATATTTTGTGGAATTTGATGACCCTCAGGATTACGTTAAGTCAACCTTATTTGTTAGCACTTATGGCATCATACCATGCTGATTATTGAAGAAATCCTTTTTTCCTTATGAAATGCTTTAACAAGGTGTGAATGCTGGACCTTCTAAAACATAGCTTTGGGCCGAGATTATTCTTCCTGTTCGTCTGCAGACCATTTGATGAATGAGCCAATATCATCACGTCTTCCTATTGAAGCTTTTTTCCCTCAAGGAAACTTTATATACGTTGTGGCGTATGCATTTCCCAGTTTGTTCTGGTTCCGGGAAATCATTTGGGGGAATGGTCCATTCTGGTTCAGGTGTAGCAGGTCTCTCGCTTTTTGGAATCGGCTTAAACCACGTAGTGGTCGACACCTTGGGAATGTGAAAAAAAGCGGTTGTCATGTCCCCTATATTGAATCATCCCTTCATCCTGCATTGAAATGTCATCCTGAAGATTTGTTCAAATGTTCTGATTTGGGATCAATTTGTTCATCGATAGAGTCAACATAGCCTCTCTTGGTCAGTGATCTGCCATCCAGTTGAGGTGAGAGCTGGATGTTGTTTGGAAGCAGATGCCTTCCCTTGGTTTCTTTGAACTTTGGTCATCATCTTTCGGAGGAGGTTTAGCTGACCCAGAAGACATAGCGGCAGAATCAGATCTTCTTTTCTTTGTTGACCTACTACCCAGATTTATCCAGCGTGAAGGCCTTCAATCATCATCATCGTCTTCATCATCCATCACTATCATGCTTACCTTGTGTCTTTAAACCTTGTCTGCATCTTCCTTATCCTATAGGCATCTATCTTCATCTACTATCAAAGCTTCCAATTTAAAAAGGAGCAAGGTATAGATGGTAGTTGGCAGATTTTCTGTTGCAGACTTCTTCTTATTCATGTGACTGAAGAGAGCACTCTTTAGATCAAATTCTTCAAGATCAACTTTATCAGTTGACCTGATGGAGTAAGTTGAATCTTGTTTCTCCTCACCTTGTTCCTTTTTGGCTTTGATAATCTCCTTCGGACTCTTTTCAGATTCTTGATTCTTGACAGACTCTGGGCCAGGCAACACAGAGTATTTCTCGATTAAATCTGCAGTGTGTCGTTCAAGAACCTTAAGGAGAGCATCATCAAGTTTTGTTCCTAGATAATTATCAACAGCCGTAGGAACTTGGGATCTTATTGAAGCCAAAACATCAGCAGAGTGATCAGTCTTCTTCACTTCAGACATCTCTTGCTCCAATCTTGCCACTCTTAACTGAAGGGCGATGAATGGAGTGATTTCAGGGAGAGATGTGGTGATTGTTGTAGCTTCCGTGTTGATTGGTGGAGGAGTGACCAGTAATGACGGCTTAGAAGATGAGACCTCTGTGAAGGGAGCAATCACTGGAGGAGTTGAAGTTACTGTCTGATGACTTGAATCAGGTATGGTGGAATCAGACTCCTCTCTAACTTTAGATTTCTCCTGATCATCTTCGGTTGGTTTGTCATGAAGAAATTGATCCCCAAAGTTAAAAGTGTCATCGAGATTTTTCATGGAAGACATAGAACCAGAATGACTTTCTGGTTTATCATCGATGACACGTTCGTCTGTTATGAGCTTCAGGTTTTCATGAACCTTTGGGTAGGCTGTTGCGAGGAATTCATCATCCATGTGCTCAGGGTTTGGTCCAGCAAGAGACACATGTAATTTTCCAGAGTCTGATCCAGTCTGGTCTTCGTTCATGGGCTCAGGGTCTGGTCCAGCCAGAGCCTCATGTGCTTTCTCAGGGTCTGATACAGGAATGCTTACTCCTGATGTTACGGTAGACGAGTCTATTTCACCTTGATCTTTGTCATCTTTAGGAGCAGCGGTTTCTGTTTCACTTTCTGTTCGTTCTGAATCAGATGTTGATGAAGATTCATGGATCACTTTCTCTGATGTGTCATCTTCAGGTTGAGAAGAGGGTCCAGTTGTCGAATCAGGAGGAGTTTGATCACGCCTAACCAGGATAAACTGATCAGTAGTTCTTTTCTTCTTTGACAGATCGATCAGGGAATGAGCTACTTGTTCTTCAGATACAACAGCCTTTCCCTTGCCCACTACTTCATGCAGTTTGGAAGTTGTTTCTGATACTGGGTCCCTGATCGTTACTCCTCCAACAGGTGCCCGACCTTGAGGCAGAAAGGTTGGATCCAAGCTAAGCTTGATAGCTCGTTCCAGGTCAGCATCATTACCTTCTTCTTGAGGAATAGATTCTTGTTGAGCTTCATCATCTTCGTCAACAAGTTGGAAAGTAGGCTTTCCCTTTCTAATCTTCTGTGGAAGCTTACGCTTGGAAGGTTTCTTGATCGGAGGAAGAGCTGGCTTGGTTTGTTTGACTGGTGTGGTGGTTATAGGCTTTTTGGGTGTAGCATGCTGTGTTGCAGGTTGCACGCTTGCACTTCCTTGAGGGGTTTTCTTTGTATTCTCAGCAACCATTTTCAGATACTTGGGATAATAAGAGGATTGTTGAATGGCTTCAGTTATCAGGGGATCGGGAATTGCCATTCCAAACACTTCAACTGACTCACCTTTAGGGACAAACTTGAGATTTCCTAAGATATAATCATCTCCAGTGTGATGAACAGCAGAATCAGGACGTCGATGGATGTTGTTATTACTTGCCAAGTAGTAGATTATCACTTTGGAAAACCGTCCATAAGGGATGAGGAGAGGAGTTACTTTCTTCTTTGGGTTCTTCAGACTGGCTTTGTGGCTTGCTTTGTGTGAGAAAAATGTCTGGATCCCTTGAGTAAACTCTTCCCATATCAGCTCTGCATGATCAACATTAGTTTGAGTGACGATTCCCCACAGCATTTGCAGAACTGGGTGTCTGGGTTTGTCACTGCCAGAAGTCTTTCCTGTCAAGCACTGGTTGAGCAAGGATAGAATTGCCCTCCAAGGTTGATACACATAATTCACCCGTATACTGGAGACAATTTCTACAGGTTCAGGATATCCCAGCTCATTAACAAAATCAATCACCGTGTCACCAGACGGAGGTAACTCAAATGGGTGAGTTGGGTTGACAGGAGTAATCGCTAATGCCTTTCTGAGAAGATCAGCACTTAGATCGAACCATTGTTCATCAACTTGACAACTATAAACCCCAGTCTTCTCGTTATATGACATTGTTTTCCAGAACTGTTGCAGGTAGATAGCAGGAACATTTGCTGAGGCAGTGAATGCTTGGAAGAAGTTGGTATTACTCAGGATGTCCACTGATATCTGAAAGATGGGGTTCTTTTGAATCTTTTGTGCATTGAAAAGTAGGTTGCTTTTCCCGATTGTTAACCACTGAGAGCGAGGTACAATCTGCTCATCTGTTCTTGTAGGAGGTTGAGCGGGAACATTTTGTTCTGCCATCGTATTCTGCAAAAGAGCATTTAACAAAGAAGACAAACATTGCAGAGAAACGAAGTTAGAGAGAACGTTAGCATTGATAAAAGTCATGTAACTGCACGATTGATTAAAACAGTTGTAACTCTGGTTTGATTAAAATCTACTAATTATCCAACAGGATCAATTACTTGTTAACTAAGCCCGGATGGGGTTTAGAAAAGCAACTGGGTCATTCGAATGGGCCTTGATAGATTATTGGGCTCAAATGGGTCAAAATATGAAATTTAGCCCAAACCGCCGCTAGGCAGAATGCCAACTCGCCGTTAGGAGAATTGAGCAAACCGCCGCGAAAATATAAAATATTCGACCAAACCGCCGAGAGACGGCGGTTTACCTGTTGGATTAAAATAATAGAAAAATTATGGCAACCCGCTGTTTAGACAACCCGCTGTTAGACAACCCGCCATAAGGCAACCCGCTGTTTAGGCAACTCGCTGTTGTCAACCCGCCGTTAGGCAACTCGCTGTTGTCAACCCGCCGTATGACAACTCGCTGTTGTCAACCCGCTGGTTAAGCATCCCGTGTTTGGCAACCTGCCGTTGAACAACCACTGTTAGTGCAACCCGCTGGTATGTCGAAACCCAGCCGTTAAAGCAACCAGCGGGTTGGAGTAATTTAGTAATAATAAATACAAAAAATTAACCAACCTCGCCTTAGAAAACACGCAACCGCGCATTAAGAAAACTTAGGCAATCATTCATTTTTTGTTTGAAGATGAAAGTTCCACACATCAAAACCCCATTAATATATGCCTTATGAATAAACTTACCCCACTAAGAACACACCTACATACACTACATTGGTGTATTTATGCTTAAACAAAAAAATAAGAGACCCTAGATTAATTTTCTGCACTTCTTAATGTTTTTCATTCGAATCCTTTTGATATGCCACCCAAAATAATTGATAGTAGATTAAGGATCATGATTACCTTAGCAAGAACCCACGAAAAACAGGACGATCTGAAACTTATTTCTTCGCGGACGAGTTGCGAGTGTGTGTATGTGTGTTTTTTCCTTTGTCCTGAATTTTTTTTTTTGAAACTTATTTGACCAAATGGCAAACTCGCCCGCACCTCTTAATACAGCCTGAGGATTCATACTTGGCAGATTTAGTCCACTTTGGTATTCCATACTGCTTGTTATTTCTTGTTTTAAGTATTCTAAGGCCACTTTCTAAGATAGGCAAATTAGGCCCCTTAGTCACCTCTATTGGTTAATAAGGCATAGGAAACACTGACAAATGCTTTTTACACCATAAACATTACCACAATTGATAACTTTGGACCTTTGATTAAAATTAATTAACTCCCCTTTCATAATATTAACCCATTAGAATACAACACCATCTAAGGATTAGACTTTAATAGCAACCAACTTTCTTTTATCACCCCTTAGATTTTATTCACATTCACTCTCCCCCTCAAACAACGACCCGTTTTCTAGTGAATAAGATAGGCATGGTAGTCGTTGATTGAGATGCGAAAAAGATCATGCGAACAGCTCCTCATCCCGCATGTATTACTCTGCTCGCATAAACATGGATATATAGTAATCCATGCTCAGACATTAAACCGGGTTTTGCAAATTTGAAGTAAATGCAAGCCTTTTAGTAAATCCAAATGCTAAAAATATTTACTAAGTATATCTTATTAGACTGATTTAATAATTTTTTTATTTTATTTTTAACTATTACAAAGGATAAATGAACGGCATTTGGTTATACTCATCCACTCCTTCTTGAAGACGTTTGAGAAGTTTCATGGTCAAACTCTCATGCCTAGGCGTGAAGAATAAATTCAACCGTTTTCTCTTGTAAGGCTTTGAGTGAGAAATATCTGCAAGTTTGATTATTCGTATCTACTTAGTAGCGAGTTTCAACCATCTATTTTCCACTTCTCTCACTACATGAAATGGTGCCGAGTATGTCAATCGTTTTGGAGCGAGAGTGCTGGACGTTGTTTCAACACAGAGCGAATCACTTTTGTTAACACATACAAGGAATTTTATTGACACATCAAAATCCGTATCTTTGAGCTGGGATCGCATCCAAAGGATATGAGCACACACACACACTGCTTATTTCCCCGTAAGGCATATTTCTTTCCTGAGGTCCTCGCATGGAAACCACAACTCAATGTTTTCCTAAGGTAGAGTTTCTTTCCTGTGGGTCTCCATTGATAACCAATATCTTCAAATAGTTTTCTCCCGTAGACTTTCCAAACCCGCTTGGTCTCGAGACAAACTAATATCAAACAGTTTGCCCTTTGGTTTCCATATCTGCTTGGTCTCTTGTTTAAACTATATCAGACATTTTCCTTTTCTGGGGGGTTTCCAGAACTATTTATCTTTATCAAGACAATTCTAACGACGGGGTTAGCATTCACAGAATTCAAGATCTTAACAACACACATTCATGACTTGCAGAGTTTACTGATTCAATTACAGATAATAATTACAACACGCTTAGAGCTAACTGCTAAATCAACCACATTCACTTTTGTCCAATACTGACTATTTGTCCTAAGCTACTGTCTACTTACCCGTCTTATATCTCCTTCTAAGTCAGGCAAGATCCTCTATTTTTCTTCTATGTCATTGCTTCTAGGCTTTGACCCCTTAGCTCCAGTGGAATCGTTACACCTGTAGAGCAGGACAGCACAGGGATATTATCAGTTGACTCTCTGGAGCACTTTGTGTTCGTGTGTTGCTAGAAGAAGTTCATGTATATTATCAACTAAACGAAACTTGCTCTTCTTCCAAGACAACAGGGTAGAGGGAGCCTGTTATCTCTTTCATTGAAACTATTTTATGGCAAATGTGCCAATCACACATTCTAACTATATCTGAGATAACTAAGTGTATCGGAAAGCATAGTCTACAATGAAATATCCAGTGAATAAACTCCCTCTAGCTCCACTACAATCTCCTTAACCAGGTTTCTCACTACTTTCTTAAGAATGGCTATATAGTTATAATGACAACTCCCTATTGTTTCCTATAAGGGGATGAGGATGGTTTTAACGTTCAAGGCATCTACACACAGCCAAGGAGCAAGAAACCTTGTCTATGACATAGTCACTAGTGAACAAGGCTCTACTGCTTCGCAATCTTAGCTTTTCGACTCTCAATCTCATGTCAAACATGGAAGACCGTCTTTTCAATTAGTCGTGAGCCGCGTGATCTTAAATTAGAGTCCAAACAATTCCTGTAATGTTGTCTTTGACTTTCTACTTCTACTCTAACCGCAATCATTTTGTTCAATAAGAGCATGACATCTATACATATAAAACTCACGACTCTGTCATTCACATTTAGCGACTAATCTTTCAATGTCTAATCACTTTTCTTTATCATTGAATCTGATGTTCGACAGATTCTTGATCTTAAAAGAATGATTAAATATCAGGAGCTGTCCTGTGAAGCTTGTGAAATTTTTATTATCAAAACTTCATTGAAGATGCTGATACATTTAAATGCACTTAGGTATTCCTTTCAAGTTTGGAAAAAGGTTTTGACTCAATCATGACTTTAGACACTGTCAGCTTCAAGTCTACACAACGATAGCATTCTTCCACATCATCACAGCAGTAGAGTCGACAAACAATTAACATCAATTCTCAATTCTTCACCTAAAGTTTTTCTTTTCCAATCTCACAACATTGTATGTCTACATATTCTTGTCCACTCTCGTTATTCATTTGATCAAAAATTCTCATTTCTCTACTTCTTACTAAAGAAGGGATATTTGAACTCCAAACAAAGTGTTTTCCTTTAAGATTTTGAAAACAGAATAACTTCAAATATAGTGATATAACCTCTTTTTGATTGCGCTTCAAAACCTCTTTCTCCCCCTCTGTAAGACCTGATGAGTGTGATTCTAGTTTTGTAAGTTTGTCAAATTCCGTAAAAATTGTGTGAAGTACATAAAGATTAAATTATCACCTGACTTTTTTAGTTGGAATAATTCTGGTGACAAGCATTGACAGGAGGTATTGCGGGTGAAACACTGTCCCAAAGCGACATGGTTTGAGAGCTAAGGTCTCAGCCTTTGCCTTTGTTGCATCTAGACCAAACATATCTTTTCTAGGGGTCAGATTCTCTATGGGGAGCATAAGAGTTGCAATTAAGTTTTCTTTCAGAAATCGGGTGGGCAATCCTAACTATTGATTTTCCATACATAAGGCTTTGCATTTTTAATCGCGCATTCTTATTCCTAGTTATCGCAGCTAAATCAGCGCTACTCAGTAAATCATGGATGAATATTGGGTGCATGACTATGGTATCTGCAAGTACAAGACCATTATACAGAGCAGACTACATGCTTTGCCCGAGCAAGTGACATAAGGGACATTTGTAAGCCTATTGGCTACCTGTGCTTTTCATCATAAAATGATTTTGGTCGACACAACATGTGAACTGTTTGAACAGACTGACCCTGTTTGTATAATCTATCTTCAATCTTATCTTTTAGCTTCTTAAATGTCCAAAAAATTCTCCAAGGAATTTGTCACTCTTTTGATTTAAAAATCCTTATTAAGCAGTTTACTTCTTCTTCATTTTGACTTATAATGGTCAATCTGTAGAACTAAGAAGTATTTGTGCTGAAGTGAAGTTCAATTTAATGACACGTTTTCCCTTCTATTTCGGTCTGAGATTACAAATTATTCTCATTGTTTCATTAATTTTTCGTCTCTATCATTTAATTCAAACTTTTCCCTTTTTCATACTCCCCACCAGTTCCTTATAATCTTCACAAGTATCTACAGGGTCACTGATTATAACTTGACCATTGTTACTTATTGCTACAATCTACATTGTACACCCTGTTCATGCATTTCATCGAGAATTGACATCAATGCAATCATTTCGCTACAAAAGATACATTCTTTTGACAACATGATCTTCGTTTGTCTCCATATCAGATCATACGGAATAATATTACAATTACTCGATATTCATTATCGGAGTCAACAACGTAGTTGACTTGGTCTTAGTTTGCAGCTCTGTACTCATGATACTCATCTAAATATTTTCAAAGGTACATGATCATGTACCTCAGAGGAGTATTTGAGTCAGATGAAGTCCCGGCTTTATCGTAGATTAGATCTTCCGATTGTGAGATTTGGTCATCAGAACATGGTCTGTGAGTCGGGACCCTCGTCAACAATCAGAGTCGAATGCATCACACTCATCAGCTTCAAATACATGGTACCACATTGAGGGCCAAATCATTCTCGGGTGAATCAACCCATATCATCTCACGTTATGAGGTAACCTATCTCCTGCAAGAAACAATGAATGTTCTTCATACCAATACTGCAACCACAGTTCCTTGGGCATGCATTAGTCACTGTCCTTGAAGTAGTCTGAATCTTGAAGTCGCATGGCCATTGGACCATTCTCGTGCTATGTGCCCTAGTCCAATTAAAGTTGTAGCACTTGATGGGTTTCGCTGACAGGAATGAAAATGCCACCTTGTTTCAGTCCTCACTACTTTCCCAGCTATACCATTTGCTCATGCATTCTGTTTCTCTAAATGGTCTTCTTGATTATCGCATTAGTATCATTCCACGGACATCTTGAACCACAAACTTTCCCGTCCTGAAACCATAGCTTTGTTTCCTTGCAATTAGACAAGCTCTAAGTTGATGGTTTTTCTTAGAGAAGATGTGATTTGTTACTATTGAGTAGGAGGGCAATTGAGTTGATAAAACTATCACAGTTGTCTGATGAAGAACTTCCTGAGTTTCATTTTAAAGTTGTCAAAGTATGATCTTCTGTTAGGATTCTGAGAGACTTGATGATTGTGTAGGATAATGTTGAACTGAGGCGTCCCGACACTTAGTGCCAAAGGATCATTATTTGGTTGACCGAAACTATTAATTTTTTTTTTTTTTCGGAGGGATTTATTGTTTTCTTTATCTTTCCATCATAATTCTTTTCTCATTAGCATCACTCATTTGCTTTAAGTAAGGCATACACTGTTCACTAGTTTGACTCTATAAACCTCTATTAAGTTCACTCAGTTATGACATCTACCCACTCAATCGCAACAGTTGTTCACAAACTTTAATTAAGCGACGATCCTGGCACATGGTCATCTTGATGTTTCCCATGTACATTTAATGAGCTTCGTAAACCTAACGTAAGTATCCTTGAATGGTTTTCTCCTTTGTTTTGACGAAGTGTTCAAATTCATCGGTATAACTGAGATTCCTGTCATCCAATGTTAACTCAGAACCTTCCAGAATCATCTTACACGCGTTTTCCCAAATGTCTTACGCAATATAGTGATTGATGAGTGAGTAGATGTCCTTTCGTATACCTGAAGCAGGATATTGGTTGCACGAATTCAGCTTTTATACCTTTCCTTCCTCAGCCGGAAAGGCGTTAAGGACTCTAGCACGTACTTGACCTTGTTGAACTGTAACAACCCGTATCCTCCATAGATAACATCTGACACACACACACCCATCTGAATGGTCCTTCTTTAAATGGCGACTTCATCAACAATTCTCTCCATTATCCTATTCCTAAGAACATCTACAGACGTAAACGTTTTGCATGATTCAAAGTCTTTCTAATCAACATTGGTGGGACGTGTATCAGAACTGCACACTGGCGATGTCTTCTTGATACTAGACTCTTGTATTATATTATTGATATGAATATGTTTATGGGATCGATAATGATTAGTGATGTTACGTTAAAAGTGGTGAGTTAAACGTATTCGTATTTTGCGCGTTTTATCGATATTAAATCCCAGTTTGAGATATTACAAATTTCTAAGACAGAACTCACTCGCCGCAAACACTACCAAATCACCCCTGCTGAGCAAAGAAATAAGGCAACTCCCGGTGGAATTAAAGGCAACTCGCCAACTCAACACGCTGCCAAGCAACCCGCCGCGAAGAGATAAGACAACTCGCCGAAGGAATTTTAAGGCAACTCGCCGAAGTCAACTCGCTGCCAAGCAACCCGCCACGAAGAATATTTTAATCAAACCGCCGTAGAGTTTTTCAAACCCGCACAGAGTTTCCATAAGAAATTTGCTACATTTAAAATATTCAAACCATGCTGATACGCTGTTCAAACCGCTGTAACAAACCGCTGCGTAGTAACAATCGCCTCTTAGCAACTCTGCCACCTTCAAATCGCTGAAAGCAAACCACCGCGTTAGATAACATACTCGCCCGCAATGAGCAACTCGCCACCTAAGCAAACCGCCGGTAACCAACTCGCTGCGTAGTAACAACTCGCCTCTTTGAGCAACTCGCCACCTAAGCAACCCGCCGTGTGTTAGAGGGTTGGTAACCTACTTAATAAAATAATATTTTTTAGCAAACCGCCGTGAAGAAATTCTGGCAACTCTCCACGAAGACAACGACGTATTTTCACACAAAATCACACTATAAATCAACCCTTTTTGAACGATTTGCTGATTTCTTTTGCACAACACAATACCCATAAGGACTGCTTCACTAGACACACCCAAACTTATTATCAATACAAACAACAAAATTCGTAAGATCCTTAAAAAAATGAGCATATGCCTTCAAGTACACTTTTCGCTCTAAATCAGCAAGAAATCGCACATACACACGATCTATATCATCCCATTAGCTCTGATAACCTAATTTGTGTTATCCACTATCATACACACAGGGTACGATTCTTAGATCGCTAGTTTCAAGAGAAGACACACATGAAGAGAATAACTAGAAAGAAGTGTTTTCTTTGTAAATGAAATTATGCACATTTTAAAAAAAAAAATAATTTTATGTCTAGCTTACCTCTTACCAAAGTTGGAGAGGCTATATAATAATACTTACATATACCGGGTATCGTACCCGACTTAAAACCGAAAAACGTACTATTAACTATTAAACTACGAGCTATAATAAACAGTAAAATACACGGCGTGACCGAGTCTTTTTCTAATATCTAACATATATAAAGGGGTGTTTGGCACAAGGCCAAAGTGGGTCAAAATAATAGTCTAAATGGGTTGGGGTCACTAAGACAGATTTAACTAGCTAAATTATGGTTTAATAAGTAGCTTTAATTAGTTTTTATAGTTTAAAACTCAAAAGTTAAGTTTAATTTAGTTATAGTTCAAAATTGGGAAATTTGTTTTGTAATATTTAGCTTCTAATTTAATCAATAGCTTAAGGTAGTGTTTAGTATATTTTTTTTATATATCCATTTAGAGTCATTTGATGCATTAGAATGCAGTGTAGAATCCCTGCAAGTGTTATTTATGGTTCAACAATTTCTGTCAAAATCACCTAGAACTTTTAAAGGGTCAAGTTTGTCTTAAGCTACAAATAATAGGTTATAGAAAGCTTTAGATTCTAAAAAATCAAGCATCAGTAAATTAATACCAACTTAACCTGTTTAAAACTTATATACAGTATTGAGCTTATCTAAGATACCTAAACTAAAGCTGCAAATAAGCTCTTTTCAAGAGAAAAACTCCCCCTGGTGCAAAAGCCATTTTTTCAAGACAGTTTTTTTGGCCAATTGTAATAGACTAGCTTATAGTCTTTTGGCTTTTCAGTAGTTAGATAAGCCATTTTACAAGCCCCTAGAAGCCCAAGCCTTAAGACACCTTCTAGGTGGCTTATTTTAAGCCAAAAGTAGGCTTGTGACTGTTTTTCAAACAGCCTTAAGCTTACTAGCTCAATTAGCTTATTTAAGCTCTGTGGCTTATATGTTTTTGAGCTTATTCCATGTTCCTTAGGTGAATTTAATTTAGTTTAAAATAGATTTTAGGATTCACATTAGCTTATTTTAAGTTTTTATTTAGAGCTTAACTAGTAAAATTTGCCAATTGGCAATATTTTTCCCCTTGAGTGCCAAAACAGCAATTGCACACCTTTTTCTTGCTATATTTAGGACTAAAACTTAATCTTTTTCTGCATTTTCAGAATAATATAAAGCTATACTTTAAGACCCCCCAAGCTTTAAGCTTAGGACTCCCTTTGGAGTGCTTAAAAATAAGCCATCAGGTGTCCCTTTGTCAGTTTGTGACCCCTATGCAGAACAGCCACTTATATAATCTTCTTATAAAGCGTACTTTTTCATCTTAATGCTTCATTTTTTGACCACAGCAAGCTTTATTAGTGTTAGCTTAACCTTAGGAATAGCTTATTTTATTTGTATTTGTCCACTTATTAGGGTCAAAAACAGTCCATAACTTAACCGCTTATTTCCAACTTATAGTTAAAAAAATGGTGTTTCTGCCATCATTTTAGCTTATATCCGGCTATCACAGCTTTTAAAAATAAAAATTCCAAGTTTTAAAAGTGCTTATTTTTAGTCATTCTTCAACTTTGTAAAAAAAGGGGAAAGTGGGAAGTCAGGGGTGAGCAAGACTCGAACCCCCGACCTCTACCACTCTCACCCTTATAAACACAACACAACCGTACCTGCTGCAGCCCTTGGGTCTTTCTTGTTAGACCTTTGGCGCTTTGATATTTAAAGTGTTTGCCCTATTAAGCTTATCAGCAGTTTGGCTAACATATAAGTTTGGTCGCCTACTTATTTTTCTTAGCGACGACCACACTTTTCAAGTCATTTTTGTGTAAATTTTTTTTTATTTCCCCCAAATTTTTATAAAATCTTTATAGTATTTTTTTTATACTTTATTTTCTCTTTTTAAACTTTAAAAAATCATAAAAATAAAATATAATCATAAAAAAATAAATTTTTTTATAAAAATTTCTTTTTTCATAAATTTTATAGAAAAGTGGTTTTAAAAGTTTCGAGTTCAAGTTTTTTCAAAATTCCATTTTCTAAAGACGGATTTTGTCCCTTCTTGTCTTGACTCCTTTTTTGGGTCAACACGACCTCCGATTTAGTCTAGTTTTTTTTTAAACTTCGTTATTATGTCATTTCTTAGAATCTATTTTAATGCTTTTAAATTTGTCTAGGGTTAATTAGCAAAAACTTAGGTTTTTAGCCTCGTTTTTCTGTCCCGTTCTAGGTGCTTTAAAGATTATATACTTTCATTATATAGTAGATTTATTTAATCGTTTCTTTGCATATTAAAAAAAACTTATAAAAAAGCGAAAACCAATCATAATCTTGTAAATATTCAACATCGTTATCAATTCGTCATTCAGGTTTCTCCATTCCAAGCCTCGTTGGACTTTTTCCTATTTTTTCTTCCTAAACCGCGACCCGGAACTCAACTATCCGTTACATATATATTTTTATTTAGTAATTATTGTTGACATTCTTGCCTTGCGTCAAAGAAATTGGTGAGTTAGTGCTTAATATATTATATATAGAATATTCATATTATTGACGAATCACTTTTTGGCGTCTCTCCGGGGCGGACTGTGAAAACGATATCGTTACGTTAGACAATTTGTGTTGCAATCTGGAATATTTTTCTTCACAATAGAAAATATAAAATACAAACAATATTTTATTTCCTTTATTAGTATAATTATCATACAAAAAAAAACCAAAAATATAAAACATTGTCCATAAAAAAAGAAATAATAATTCAACAAATTGCGGTATAAATACAAAATATAAATTCTCAATGAGGTATTATCATTATAAACGTCCTGAACTTATTGGTTTCACCAACGCAACCAAAAGATTTAAAAACTTGCATTTGTTTCTCTTAAGACGTACGGACTCACTCGAAAGGTAAACAAACTAAAATGACTATAATGGTAGGGTTGTTTCCAAGGAACTACGACCTCGAAAGGAGAAATAAGCTTCGCGCTATTCCTACTCCCCGCCACACTGTGCTGTTATCTTTTTGAGGAGCTACCGTGAAGTAAGTAATTATTTGGTCTAGAAGTAGTCTTATCTCACTTGTCCGTTAGAAATCAATTGTGAATACAAAAAAAAATAAAAAAAAAAAAATTAGTGTAAATTTTCTTTTTATATTTCTATTTTGTGCATGCGCACTCGTTCTCAAGCCCGTAAACGTCGACAACAACAAGTCCGACAAACTTCTGTTGAATCACCAAATCTTGAGAAACCAAATCCTCCCATAGTTACGATGGAAGATAATCGTACTATGGCTCAATTGCTCGAAGCACCCACCGAGGGTTACGAGGATGCAATCGTTGTTCCCGAGATCAACGCAAACAATTTTGAGATCAAGCATGGTCTGCTTAACCTTGTTCAAAACAAGCAATTTTTTGGACACGATAAAGAAGACCCACATGCTCACATCCGATATTTCAACAAGATCACTTCTACGATGAAGTTTCCGAACGTCCCGAGTACGTCGGTTAAGCTTATGCTTTTCCCATTTTCCCTCGAGGGGGCAGCCCGGATTTGGCTTGACAAAGAACCCCCTCAATCGATTCTTACATGGGATGATCTTGTGTCGAAATTCATTAACAAATTCTTTCCCCCTTCTAAAACGACAAATCTTAGAAATGAAATCACGAGATTTCAGCAAAGATTTGACGAATCGTTTTATGAAGCATGGGACCGATTCAATGATCTTCTTAGGGCATGCCCGCATCATGGGTTTTCGGAATTGCATCAACTCGATACATTCTATAATGCCTTGAACACAAATGATCAAGATTCATTGAATTCCGCCGCAGGTGGTAACTTTTTGGATAAAATGCCCCGAGAATGTCTAAAAATCATCGAGAGCAAATCCAAAGTTCGCAATTCACGAAGCAAACCCGTTGTTGCTAAAGTGAGTGCAAGCACTTCCACCTCCGGTATCTCTCCCGATGTCTCCGAACTCAAAGATATGGTCAAAGCATTGCTCCTTGATAAGAAAAATCAATCCCAAGCTCCCGCTCACCAAACTACCGCGTCCGTAAAAGCGGTCGAGGAAAGTTGTGTGACTTGCGGTGGAGCTCATTCATATCAAAGTTGTCCCGCCACCGATGGCAATATTTATCATGACAATATTCAAGCTTACGTTTCTCAAGCCGCCGCGGCTAATTTCAATCAAGGAAGTACCAGTGCCCGACCTTTAATGGTTGCAAACCAAATTCGACCTCCCGGTTTTCCACCTATGCAAAACCATCAAAACAACCAAAATTGGAGGATCAATTTTAACCAAAATCGGGGGAACAATTTTAACCAAAATCAGGGAAATAGATTCAGTCAAGGACCAATTTACCAACCCCAGGTTAACCAACCACCAGCTTATCAAGCCCCCATTTACCAAGCTCCCGCTCCTCAAACACAAGGTCAAAACCTGCAAGCTCAATTGAACAACTTGGCTACTTCGAATCAAAGGCTTGAAAGTATGCTAAGTAACTTTATCAAAATGAATACCGCTTCTACTTCAGGTTCGGGAACTCTCCCGGGTAACACCGTTACTAACCCGAAGGAGGATTTGAAAGGTATCACCACCCGGAGTGGTGTTGCTTATCAAGGACCCACTTCATCTTCTTCTCCGAAAGTGATGAATCGTGATACCGAGGTTACAAAGGATACGATGCTTCCTACTAATAACGGAAGCACCGAAGACGTCCAACCTCCGGTAGTTCAAGTCCAATCTCAAAATCCAACTTCCGAGCCCGTTGTTGATCCCGTTAGTGCTCCAATGCCTAACCAACGAACATCAATTCCATTTCCTTCAAGAAGAAATGATGAAAGGCGCCGTGAAAAAGCTAACGATCAAATTGAGAAATTCTATGAAATCTTTAGAGATTTGAGTTTCGAAATTAGCTTTACGGATGCCTTGACCCTTATGCCGAAATTTGCCTCGACTCTAAAAACCTTACTCGGAAACAAAGAGAAGTTGAGTGAAATGGCTAGAACTCCTTTGAACGAGAATTGCTCAGCAGTCATCCTAAACAAGTTACCTAAAAAACTTGGAGACCCTGGCCGATTTCTCATTCCATGTGAATTTTCTGGGATTAATACATGCAACGCCTTGGCCGATCTCGGCGCAAGCATTAATCTTATGCCATATTCCGTCTGGAAAGATCTCTCTCTTCCCGAACTAACCCCAACTTGCATGACGCTAGAGCTAGCAGATCGTTCAATCACTGAACCAATCGGTATTGCTAAAGACGTCCGTCTAATGGTGGGAAAGTTCCAGTTTCCGGCAGATTTTGTGGTCGTTGATTTTGAGCCAGACCCCCGAGTACCTTTAATCCTCGGGAGAAGTTTCTTAAAGACCAGTCGTGCATTAATAGATGTTTACGAAGGTGAAATAACCCTTCGTGTTGGCAAAGAGGCCATCACCTTCAATCTGGACCAAACTTCGAGATACACGGCTAATTACAATCATATGACGGCGAACCGAATCGACGTCATTGAATTGGCATGTGAAGAATACTCGCAAGAAGTTCTAGGTTTTTCTGATTCAGTTGCATACGGTAATCCTTCTCCGGATTACGATCCAATTGTTTCAAATTCTTCACCAACACTAACTCCTTTCGGGGATAGTGATTTTCTCCTTCTCGAAGAAGCAAATGCTTTTATAGCTATCAATGACGATCCGGAGGGTGACATTCTTATTCTAGAAGCACTTCTCAATAGTGAACCGTTACCTCCTCTTCCGAATCATAAAGATTATTCACCCGGAATCCGGGAAGAACTCAAAGTTGTTGAAGCTAAAACCGTTAAATCATCAATTGATGAGCCTCCCGAGGTTGAACTCAAGGACTTGCCACCTCATTTAGAATACGCATTTTTGGAAGGCGACGACAAGTTGCCCGTCATAATTGCAAAAGACTTAAATGATGAGGAAAATGCAGCTCTTATCAAGGTTCTAAAGTCCCATAAGCGAGCCATCGCTTGGAAACTCTCCGATATCAAGGGTATTGATCCAGAGTTTTGCACTCACAAAATCCTTATGGAAGAGGACTACCAACCAACAGTTCAGAGTCAAAGACGAGTAAACCCAAAGATCCATGACGTCATCAAAAAAGAGGTTGAAAAACTTCTTAATGCCGAATTAATTTATCTGATCTCTGACAGTTCATGGGTAAGCCCGATACACTGTGTACCAAAAAAGGGTGGCATAACCGTCGTCAAAAATGATGATAATGATTTGATACTAATTCGATTGGTCACGGGGTGGAGAGTATGCATTGACTACAGAAAGTTGAATGAAGCCACCCGAAAAGACCATTTTCCTTTGCCCTTCATGGATCAAATGCTTGAAAGACTCGCGGGAAACCAATACTATTATTTCCTCGATGGCTTCTCGGGTTATTTTCAGATTCCTATTGACCCGAAGGATCAAGAGAAGACAACATTTACTTGCCCATACGGAACGTTCGCCTATCGCCGCATGCCTTTTGGGCTATGCAATGCACCCGGCACGTTTCAACGATGTATGATGGCAATCTTCCATGACATGATCGAAAAGACAATGGAAGTATTCATGGATGACTTCTCGGTCTTCGAGGATTCTTTCTCTACATGCCTATCCCATTTGGAAAAAATGTTAAAACGGTGTGAAGACACCAATTTGTCCCTAAATTGGGAGAAAAGCCATTTTATGGTTAAAGAAGGCATTGTTCTTGGACACAAAATTTCTAAGTCGGGAATTGAGGTCGATCGTGCTAAAGTTGAAGTTATAGCCAAGCTCCCTCACCCGACTACTGTCAAAGGTGTCCGTAGTTTTCTTGGGCATGCCGGTTTTTACCGACGTTTCATACAAGACTTTTCAAAAATTGCCCGTCCAATGACCCACTTGCTTGAAAAAGAGACTCCATTTTTCTTCTCAAAAGAGTGTATCGAATCCTTTAATACACTTAAAAGAAAATTGACCGAGGCTCCAATTTTGATTGCTCCCGACTGGGACTTGCCCTTCGAACTAATGTGTGATGCAAGCGACTTTGCAATTGGGGCAGTCCTAGGGCAACGAAAGAACAAGCATTTCCAACCAATTCACTATGCCAGCAAGACAATGACCGAAGCTCAAGCACACTACACTACGACCGAAAAAGAATTACTTGCCGTAGTGTACGCTTTTGAGAAATTCCGGTCATATCTTGTTTTGTCCAAGAGCATAGTGTATACCGACCATTCTGCTATAAAGTATCTGTTTGCTAAAAAGGATGCTAAGGCAAGATTAATGCGGTGGATCCTTTTGCTCCAAGAATTCGATGTTGAGATCCGAGACAAAAAAGGAGCAGAAAATCTAGCCGCCGATCATCTCTCCAGACTTAAGAACCCTCACCAAAATGAGTTCGAGAACAAGGAAATCACAGAAACATTTCCACTCAAGACTCTTGGATTGGTTGCTCTTCGTGATGATAGTAACTTATAGTTTGCAGATTTCGCAAACTACCATGCGGGGAACTTCATTGTCAAGGGAATGTCGTCCCAACAGAAAAACAAGTTTTTCAAAGATGTCAAACATTACTTCTGGGACGACCCCTTTTTATTCAAGATCTGTGCAGACCAAGTAATTAGGCGTTGTGTTTCAGGGCAAAAAGATTTTGACATTCTCAAAGCTTGCCACAGTAGACCCACTGGGGGACACTACGGTGCCAATTACATCGCTAAAAAGATCTTCGATTCAGGATTTTATTAGCCCACGATCTACAAGGATGCCCATTACTTTGTCACCCGATGTGACATTTGTCAACGTCAAGGTAAAATTTCGCAACGTGATGAGATGCCACAAAACTCTATCCAAGTTTGCGAAATCTTTGACATTTGGGGCATTGATTTTATGGCGCCGTTCCCGTCTTCAAAAGGGAACAAATATATACTCGTGGCAGTCGATTACTTATCAAAATGGGTTGAAGCAAAAGCACTCCCCACAATGATGCCCGAGGTTGTTTGCAAATTCTAAGAAAAACTACTCTTTTCAGATTTGGTGCCCCTCGTGCAACATAAAGTGATCAGCGGAACCCATTTTTGCAATGACCAGTTTGCCAAGGTTCATGCTTAAATATGGATTTCATCACTCGTCTCTCCAACCGCGTATCATCCACAAAAATGTGTGGACAAGTTGATGGTATCCAATCGTATGGCTTTAAAAGAAAGAATTCTTGAAAAGGTCCGGTGAGGCGAAAACCAGTTGCCTCTTGGGCGGATAAACTAGATGGACGCTCTTCTGGGGCCTTCAGTAACAGATACAAAAACACCCCATAGGCGTGCACACTCTGTACATGCTTGTATATTGGAAAGGCCATGTCATTTCTACCGAATTGAGTTGGAAGCACAAAGCTTATTGGGCCCTTAAGCTTACAAACTTTCGATATCAAAAACCGCGGGTCTTGTGATCACAAAAAAGTTTCAACTCAATGAGATTAATGAACTTAATGATTCATTGCCTCATGAAAAACTCTTTGATCTATTAATGAAAAAAACAAAGAGAATCATGACTCAAGATCATTAACCGCGTTTTCAACGTCGCGTGATCGAGTCCTCCTCTTTAACTCTAGATTAAAGATTTTCTCGGGCATGGCTTAAGACCCGCTGGTGTGGACCTTCACTGTTACCAAGTTTTTCCATATGGCACTGTCGAGTTATCCCAAAACTCCGGGCCAAATTTCAAAGTGAATGGTCATCGTTTGAAACACTACTTTGGAGGGGACATACCAACCGAGGTTGTCCCGGATCTCCAGACGTTCCCCATGGACCAATAAATTCGGGGGACGGGTCAAGCATAGCGACCTTAAACAAGCGCTTCGTGGGAGGCACCCCATGCTTATCAGTAGTAGTAATAAATAAGTGTTTTTGTGTGAGGAGGCTTACATTTTCCATTACCCGTGTTTTGTCTATGTTTTGTGTGCTTTGTGTTGTATGTCCAGGATTGCCCGGATTGTGAAGACTCTCGTGCTCTCAGTTTTACCCTTCACTCACAAGAGTTTCACATTCTCAGCTTCATTTTGGGAATCCAGTATCCAAATCTAATCGACTAACGTTTTATCTTTTGGCACACTTCATAAACGGCCTTAGATTTACGTAGGTACCCCTTTGAAACATCGAGGACGATGTTTAGTTCTAGTATGGGGGGGATCTTCGATTTGATTTTTGCCTGCAGCCGTTGTTATCACGTAATCCCGTTTTTACCACCAAATTTTTGCAAAAATACCAAAAAAAAAATGAAAAATGAAAAATTTAAAAATTTTCAAAAATAAAATAAGTGTTTTGTCACAGTTTTGACTTTCCTAATGGGTAGAATGAGAATAATTTTTGACTCGATCGGGCGTGTTGAGCCCTAGCTAGTTCCTCAACTTACCACCCGTAGGCTAAGCTTTCACGAATTCTATCGTTCGAATAAGGTGAAGAACAAGAAGTGATAGAGTTAAATATAAGTTTATGTGCTGAGCAAGATTCTTCTAAAACTTATATGAGTAACTTGTGGCTTTTTCTCCCATTAGCTTCTAATCCACCTAATCATACGTGCTCATTTCAATCCAACTAAGTCAATCGATGTTTTTAGAAAAAGCTTCAAATTTGTAACTTGATTCTTTAAAGCGAGATTTTTCTGTTCTTAGTAATTCGAAAGTTAAAATGCCAAAGAAGCATGAATGAAATATGAATGCAAAAATGCATGAATATTGAAATTATGCCAATGAAGCATACATTTGATGGAGCAAGTAAAAAGATGTGTCATGATATCCCACTCCGCTAACCACGAGGTGGGGGTTCAAACTAAGACATCTTTACTTCTAGGGATTTGGTGTGTTGTGATATCTCACCAGGAAGCGAGGTCTAGGTGAGGGTTCAAACTAAGACACCTATCCTTAGCCATATTCAGAAGAAGGTGTTTATGTGATTTTCCCACTACGCTATCAACGGGTAATTTTCAAACTATAAACACAGGTCCGTTGGTTGTGATATCCTACTAGGAGCTGTAGGCCCTAGTAGGTGTTCAAACTAAGCAGCAGCATTCCTAGCTTAAGAACTTATGATTAATATATGAAGATATTTGCGAAAAAGTTCTACAGTTCAAATTTCGTTGTTTTAAAAATCAAGTTACAAGTACCTAAAAAGTTGTTGCTTTGAGTCATGATTCATCTGTAATCACGACTATGGAAATAATTTGTATCTATGTTTAGTATAAAATGAGTACCCCACATTTAATCATATATCCGTGTTGGAGCTAAAAGTTCACAACACATAAGTATAGTGCGTAACATATAGACTTATATTGCCAATTTATCTTGCTTAATGCTAGGTTGGAAACTAGTGAAAATCAGGGACTGATGGATTTAACCGTCAGGAACAATCGTAGAATATTCTATGAGGCGTTTCTCATACTATGAATCCAATGTTGATATATATAAAGGGAAGTCAAACAGTAGTTCGAGAAAAGAAAAGGGGAAAATCCAAAAATATTAGGGAGAGTTAGTGTACAAAAAAAAATGGTGAAAACGGGATTTGTCGGAACTATTGATTCTTTATTTCCCTTGACGAACACTTAGCTACTTTTCGAGGTTATTAGTCGAGGGGGATTGAGATTCTTAGTTTTCGTAAATGTTTACTTCATAACATTGCGTGAGGACACGGCAATACCTTAGTATGGGGGATTTTGGTATGTGCTTAATTACACATACCTTTATCCATTAAAAACAGACTTAAATGACCAAAAACAGACAAAAACTGCCAAATATATGTTTGTTTTGCATTTGTATTGTGCAGGAAACGGATATTCAGAAAAGGACGAAAAACAAAGCCAAAATCAACAAAACTGGGCACGGAATGGAAAAGTGTGAAAAGACGAAGCCAAATCGAAGTCAAAAAGTCAACAGGAAAGTCAAAAAGTCAAAGTCAACCCCGACAAAGTCAAAGTCAAGAAGAAGTCAAAATCAGAAGAAATATAACTTGAGGGACCAAAAATGTCAAATCCCTAAGTATATTACAAGAAGAAAAAGACTACAGGGGCTGATTTGCAATTTACTTGAAATAACAAGTGAGGGGGCACAACTGCCAAAGTCCCAAACTTGTTTACCCAAAGGACTATGTTTGCAATAAGAGTTATAAGGTTGAGGGGGCGTTTCTGCCAAACCCTCAACCTTATATCACCACAAGGACCATGGATGCAAAACACCTTATAACTTCGGGGGACTAACCTTGCCATTTCTCCAAACCCTTCCCTGTTAAAACCAAAACACCTTTTCCCGCCCTATGTCATCTTCCCCATAACAACTCCCTTTTAACCCCACTTTTTACCCAAGTGGCTTTGTATTTAAGGGTGTTTTCCACCTTAAAGCTATAAGCTGTTTAAGTTGAAAGTTGTTTACGCTCTAAAGTGTATGTCTAAAGCATAAAATCTCACGATTGAAAATGTTCTAAAAATCCTTAAGATTTTTTTGCCCGGATCAGCTAACCCAAACCATTTTGATATGTATTTATCTTTTAACCCTTTTTAAGTAACTATGCCCTGTGATCGACTCGCCTATTTTGCCATCTCTTGGCAGCAAGCACATATATAATTTTCTTTCTTAATTAAGCAAAAGGAGTACAAAAACACATAAAATTGTGCTCACACCATAAAACTACAAGAGACCTAGACTTTAAAGCATATGGAACAACATACAGTTGGCACCAACAAACATAAACTTAACATAGAATGGAGCAGAATCTATAACAAGGTTTTACTTTCATAAACTGCCTCTAGAATGAGTCACTTAACTAGATATAGCCAAATCACTGATCAGACAAAGCCCGGAGCGAGTCCTACGCCTGGCCTGAGACAATCATACAAACCCGGCCCAACCAGTCCCATTCGAGGCCAAGTTGTAGTTCAAAGTCTGGACCAATATCAGTATTAAGCTAGGTTGGCCTCAATAAAGCACAGTTTGACCCATTTCTTGCCCGACCCGTTTAAAGCCTGTTTTTTTTCCTTTTAAAGGATTGCTTTTTCATATATTCTTTTGGGTTTTTCCAACAAACATATCTAAGAAATACAAATTTAACTAATGAGAGCTGGAAATGTATTTAAGAGCTAGATTCTCGCGGTTATAATATTTTGCCTACTAGGTTGTGTATAAGTAATTTATTATGAAAGTATCTGCAAATATAAAGTCTCTAATACTACCGCAGAGAGCAATTAAAACCGTTTAAAGTTACCAACTCTTATAACCTTTGTAGCGACTTACTGCACATTTAAAAAAAATAGATTAATAGAACTGTTCTCTGGTCCGTCAACGGAAAGAGGGGTGATGCGCTTTACCAAAGTCCTGCAGACCTCAAACTTGAGTTAGCAGATCAATTTTGCATGCAAAATGTTGGAATATTAAAATATCATTAGATTCCTTGCTGGACTAAGTTAGTACAAGTTAATATATGTTGTTTCACACATGGTTAAGCTTATTTGAAACAGCTAAAGGTGTTTCACCAACTTTGGAGCATATGTTTTGTACATGTCTAGATTATCCAGTGCAGTTGTTTATGTCGATAAAGTAGTCCCAAACACCCTTTTATTATAAAGTTCTGTACATGTCTAGAGATATACACAATTATAGATTAGAATCTTACGGGAAAATTGGATTAAATAAAAATCACATTATTAAATTTCGGCATAGGTCTTACCTTTTAAGGTTTACTGATATGGAATATTCACTAAGAAAATAAAATTAGTCTCATAAAACAACTTGGTTAAGCTTATAATAAAACCCATGCAATATAAACAATATATTTTAGGAGACTTTAAGCATGACCCGTTTCCTCTACACTCAGTCACAACCCATCTGCATTTACTTAAATTACGCCATTTTTTTGTAAACATGCAACTTTAAGGGGTGTTTGGCTATGGCTGCTACTTGCACTCAATAATAAACAACTTTGTGTATTGGTCCCGCGGCAACATGGATCACA
>BQNB010011197.1:0-82040 GCA_026074375.1 Tanacetum coccineum
GAAACAAATAATTGGTGAATTTCCTAAAGGATTGGCTCTACGGGTTGTTCTAGGGGTATCTTACTCTTAAAGTGATAGTAAACAAAGGGTCTATACGGGGGTTAACTAACCGGTATAGTTAGTTAATAAGAAACATGTAAAGGCGTTTTGGGTGTAATCCTAAAATTTACCAATTTAAACAAGTTACTCCATCTAAATCCATAGTACTCATCACTGCGGTCTCGAATAGATATACCAAGCCAAGTTCTAAAGTCTACTACATCACCGGCACAGTCATATTTTATGTAATTTGGGTAAACATTTGGAAACGGATAAGGTTAAATCCTCATAATATCTAATAAGGGTTATTGTGTGCGGGTTATGCATCAAGTAATTTCACAAAAGTATGCTTGAAATTTTTTAAAATTTTAAGGATAATAAGCTTTTTAGTGTGAAAATAGGACAAGTATACATTCTAATTCCCATCCCCCCACTTCTATTATACAACGTCCTCGTTGTATAGATAAAACATTAAATACGAGAATTAAAAAGAATTAGAATGAGAAAATCCCCTGATAATTGCTCGGTAGATTCTCCATGTTGATTTTAATTGAGCAAGAATGTGTGTTGAACAGCCGCCTTGAAGTTTCAAGACTCCAACACTTCAAGATTTCCAAATTTGTAAATTCTCCACCAACATTCGTCAATTTCCCTTCAGAAGGTCCTGTATAAATTCTCAGAAAAAAATGCAATTTCTATCTCCGTGTATTTGTTTAGTTAGAATCAAAATAAATACCTAATACTATACAGGAAGTCGATACGCCGTATCCATACCCCAGGATACGCCGTATTGATGCCTGTAGAAGTCGAATACGCTGTATTCGTTTAACGAATACGCCGTATCGACTGTGCTGAAAAATAAAGATTGGATAACGTCCAGAAGGCCAATACACCGTATCCATGGGGTTTGGATACGCCGTATAGACAGTCTGGGAAGACAAACTCGATAAGAAGATTGAAAATACATTCCGGGTTGTCTCCCGGCAAGCACTTTTGTATACAGAAAAGTCTTTAAGTTAGACTTGCCCCAATTTAATCCCATCCTTATAAAACAATTTGGGGTCGAACGGGATGCCAAATGGCACATACAAATTCTTGATTAGGAAAATGAATGACATCCCTTTGTTAAGATGATTCCAAGTCATGATATTAAAATTTAATTCCTTGATAAAAGTTTCAGCATTGAAAAATTTATTAGATGTATCATGACTTATTTCCAAAAGCTTATTTGACCCATGTGCATAGGCACCAACATCGGTATTTATTACATCATGTAACGGTTTGACAGATAAATCCCCTGAAGAGTGTTTAATATCGACTTTATCATTATCATTGTCCGTATCCGTTTTTAATTCATCGGGATAAATTACGTTAAAAGGAAATAAATCATTAAAGCATATAACGTTTTGTTCCTCTTCATGATATTCGGACAATGATGTTTCATCTTTCAAATTAAATTCATCGATATGTTGAGGGTTTAAAATCGGTTCAGTTAATGAATCTGATTTAGACGTTTGAGCATTATTGTAAACAATGGCTGGAAATTCATTCTCAAAATCTTTAAAGAAGTCTAAATCATTAATATAACTGACCGTAGGCTTGGGTGATGGAAACGAATGCATATTGACTTTATCATTATCATTTTCCGAATCCGTTTTTAAATTGTTGACAGAAGTTATTTTATAGGAAAATGATTTTTTTGTCATAAATCACCGTGTAATCTTCATCGTCGGATTCATCAAACGATATTCTAAAGTCAATTTTATCGTTGTTAAGAGAACTTACCGTAGGCTCACACGAGAGTGCTGCTTCAAATGTTAATGTGTCGTTAAAGACTATAGCTGGGAATTCAGTTTTAACAGATCTGAGGTCGTGAACGTCTTCATTATCCCAAATCTTACCATACGTAGCAGTTTCTCAGTTATACACCTTACCATGCCTACGAGCTTTTTCTTCCTCAAGTCTGATATACTCCTCCATAGTAATGTTGGGTTGTCCATTTTAACCTGTAATAAATTCGCTAGGAAAAAAACTGTCAAATAGCTTAATACGCCGTATTCAATGAACTGAATACGCCGTATTGATGATATAGTCGAATACGCTGTATTGGTTTGAAAAAAAATTATACGCCATATCTAATAAATTAAATACGATGTATTGGCTAGAATTTTTTACAGCGTACTTTGAATAATGCAGAAAAATACACAAACACACAATATGCAAAAAAATATACAATGCAGAAAATTAAACACACAAAACAAGCACACACAAATATGCAAAATAATCTAAACCACACTAAACTAAAAATACTAACAAAATAAGAACTAAATAACTTCACTCCCCGGCAGCGACGCCAAAAACTTGATGTGTCATTATATAGGTGTTATTTATGTATCAAGTTTTACTATTTATTTATTATTGCCGACATACTAAAAACAACACTTTAACGTGCAGTGTACCCGGTTCAAGATGTAGCTTCGTTGTAAGTAGTGGTGCCTGATCAATGGCAGACGTTAATATCTAATCTAAAATCAGTAATTTTTAGTTATCTAAGTAAACCTCAAACTAATGCAAGAAGGGGATTCTCACCTGAGAGACTGGCATGGTTTTTGTGGTAATCTAACCTAAGGTTTTCAATGACACGTAAAGCAATAAACACACACAAGAAGATAAACATAATATTAGATGAAACGTCAAGAGAACTACAATGTAAGGAAAAAGTACAACCATGATATAAATTATTTATTTTTAAAAAATTGAAATCATACGATAGAAAACGCAGGTTTGTTTAATAGTGCAATGTTTGACTTAGCTCGAAGGTGCATATCAGTTCTTCAGACTTAGGCGGAACTTACATCCTAAGGACCTAGATAAGCTAATGTCTTGTCAACTATTAGAAGCATCCACATAAAAGTTAAGCATTCATTGATTAAAATCTTTCTTAAAGAGATTAAATAATGGTGATCTTACTAAACCCAAGCTCATGGAGACTTACCCACTTACTGCTATAACGTCAATTATAGACTAGTAATTTATTTACTGTCCGAGAGTCCTTACCAATGAATAAAAACGTACTCGTTGATACACCCAGGTCCACCATATGGCTCAACTAGATTACTAAACTAAAGGCAACAGGTCAATATTCTTATGAGTCCTATGATTCTAGATATATAAATTACAATATGGAGAGCTATCCCGAACTCTTAGCCTACGTCCAAACAACACCGAAGTTGCAGCGCATTAGATATATAGGACTAGACCCAGTTGAATGATAGGTCGCATACCTAAGTACGTAAACAAATATAAATTGATAAACATAAACAACAATCAATGATAATTTAAGCAATCAAGAATATAACAAACCCAACATAGATCTTCATAAACATGCTGATACCTAAGAGGTATCAGCCGATAGTCATTGTAAAAATACAACACGGTTTAATATATGAAACGATTAAAATAAAGAAACCTTAATCCGAAACGTGTATTCGGTTAGCGCAAAGATTCTCCAAGAGTTTCCTATTATCTTGAGAGCTCTTTTCTGACCTCTAGGCTCTTTTATTCGTTTCCTCTTGTTCGACCTATGGTTGTTTAGGGATCACTTGCCATACCTAAAACGAGTTTAGAGATCTTCAATTACTTAATGAGCTGGAAACTCGTCGATACCCGTATCCGAGCAAATGTGCGGATACAATGATTGAGGGATAATCATGAGTAAAGGACCGACTTTGATATCATCTAGAATATTTATATCTAGATTGTGAATATGGCGTTGATTGATGTCATCTGTACGGCGTATTGGGTCTCTAATCCTTCGTGTTATTTGTGAAGTGTAGGCCGGATACGCCGTATCTTCTTGATAGATCCGGTTAATGAAGTAAAAACAGTTGGTTCAACTTCTCTTGACACGAAGAGTAGTATATAACGACGTATCGTTGATGTGGATACGCGTATATGCTTCAAAGTCAGACAATGTCTTTTGATTCGTCAATGACATGGATACGCGTATAGCGTACCTTAGAATCATACGGCGTATTTGAGTCGTCAAATCAGTAGACTTTCTCAAACTCTTCGTTTATGCTCCAAAATGCGTGCCTTTTAGCATAACTTCACCAAGTACTCCATAATTACTGCAATTCTCAAATACAAACGATTAAGTAACAATTCTTTGCAATAATTATACAAAATGGGTCAATTACATGGGATAAATGATGCTATAAAATAGATGTTATTTGATGTCATCAAAGAATACGAAAGAATTTTCATGTGTAATACAGCAAAAGAAATTTGAAAAACTTTGTTAATCACCCATCAAGGTAATAACCAAGTCAAAGATAACAAGATTGACCTTTTGGTACAACAATATGAACAATTCTTCATTTCCAAAGAGGAATCAATAGATAGTGCTTTTGCTAGATTTAATACTATTATTACTATTCAAAAAGCTCTTGATGAAGGTTATTCTAGCAAGAACTATGTTAGGAAGTTTCTTAGGGCTCTACATCCTAAATGGAGAGCAAAGGTCACTGCGATTGAAGAGTCGAAAGATTAAAATCATTATCACTTGATGAACTTATCGAGAACCTCAAAGTTCACGAGATGATCATCAAGAAAGATTCTGAAATAGTCAAAGCTAATGGAGACAGAAAATATCTTGCTTTAAAGGCTAAGAAGGAATCTAGTGATGAGGAGTGTTTGACTTTCAGAAGTGAAGACGACGAATACGCCATGGCAGTTAGAGACTTCAAGAAGTTCTTCAAGAGAAGTGGTAGGCTCGTAAGACAACCTAGGAACGACAAAAAGACTTTCCGAAAAAGCCGAGATGACAAGAACGGCAAAAGTGATAGAAAGTGCTTTAGATGCGGAGATCCATATCATGTCATTAGAGAATGTCCAAAACCACCGAAAGACAAGAACCAAAGAGCATTTGTCGGGGGTTCTTGGAGTGATAGCGGTGAGGATGATGATATAAAGTCTAATGACGAAACATGTCTCGTGGCTCAAGCATCTAGTGAGGTATGTTCCGAATCCTCTTACTTTAGTGATGAAAATTCATCAATAGATGATTTTATTTTAGATAGCGAATATGATAGATTATGCAAGATGAGTCTAGAAATAATTACTAAGAACAAACGGTTGAAAGCCGTTAGAAAAAGTTTAGCAAATAAAATTAGTGAGTTAAAAGAAAAATTATCTAAACTCGAGAAAAACAAGGGAGTTGATCTCGAGTGTACAAAGTGTCAAATACTTAAAATCGACAACAAAAAACTCAAGGAGGAAGCTTTTAAGCTGACTCAATTTGGAAAGAGTACACATTCTTTAAGTGAAATGTTGAGTAATCAAAAACCCTCAAAAGATAAATTGGGTCTAGGGTTTGACTCATTTGAAGCATCATCTAGCGGGACTAAGGAAATAAAATTTGTAAAATCACAGAATAATACGTCCTCTGGTGGCGGTCCCCAAAACACTTTGGGCGGCCCCCATAAAGCACAGACGACCCCCAAATCAATTAAGGGACCGCCTGTCTATTCACCAGGTGTCAAAAAATCTATGTCTTTACAAAAATCCATTTTGGGTCCTAGACCAAAATATATAATGGTAAACAATGTTAAAATTCCCATTGCTAGTGATAATGAAGTTAAACAATTTTATAAACAATCGTTAAAACTCGGAGTTGGATTTTCTAAACCAAACTTTAGGTCAAAACTCCACTTCTTAGAAGAGTAAACAATTATTATCCTTGTTCTAGGACACTACAACCAAAAAGAAATGTTGGTCGACAAAACCAACATCATGGTTTTCCCGTAACTTGGAATAACTTCCAACCTCAAAGTTACATGCCATGGGAAATGTGTCCTCCATTCCCACATCCCAATCAAATGCATCAAATGCAAGGGATGTTTAGCACTAACAGATTTGGACCCATGAGATATTAGGAACCAAATGTTTGAGTTGTTGTCTTATATAAATAGATATGCCTTGGAGTCGACTTGGAACCCGATGAGTGGATAAAAGATAGTGGATGCTCTAAACACATGATGGGTAACTGAAAGCTCTTCTCAACCTACAAGGCATACAATGGAGGTAATGTCATCTTTGGTGGTAATCTTCGCGGTAACATCATTGGCGAAGGTACGATTTCTAATGACTCTCTCAATATAGATAATGTAGAACATGTAGATAATTTAAGATTTAACTTGCTAAGTGTAGGTCAAATATGTGATAATAAATGTAGAGTAACTTTCTTTAAACATGATAGTGAAATTACTAAGGATGGTAAAGTTATAGGTAGAGGTATTAGGAAGAAAGGCTTATATGTGATGAAATTAGGAAATAAGCCGAAAGACAAAATTTGTCTTACAATGATTGATGAAAACTCCACTGTGTGGCATAGGAGATTAGGTCATGCCAATATGCTTCTCATTCAATCTTTAGCCTCTAAGAAACTAGTTAGAAATTTACCTAAGCTTAAGTTTGATCAACACTTTTGTGATGCTTGTAAAATTAGAAAACAAGCTCACGCTAGTCACAAAGCTAAAAATATAGTCTCAACGACTAGATGCTTAGAACTTCTCCATATGGATCTCTTCGGTCCATCCGCCGTACGGAGTTACGAAGGAAACCTATACACTTAGTAATAGTAGATGACTATTCTATGTACACTTGGACAAGATTCCTTAAAACTAAAAGTGAGAACGAGACTTCGATCAATTCGAATATGTTTAGTAAGGAATATACAAAATCGCAATTAGGAGTGACATAGTTCAAAGTAGGGACGGACCACAGATAGGGAAGGTTAATAATGAGTGCATTTAGAGAGTTTTGTAATGCCACAGGTATTACTCTACATATACTTCTCGACTCTACGCGCACTGCCTACAATCAAATGTCGGGTTGAAAGGAAAAATAAGACACTAAAAAGGAGTAAGAGAACCAGTTGAATGAACATATTGTTACATAAAAGTTTTGGTGTAACGCCGTAGATACTTTAACAAAATCCTCAACCGAATCCTAATTAGAGCCATCTTAGGTAAAACACCTTATGAACTCTTGAGAGGTAGGAAAACCTACTCTTGATTATTTTAGAGTGTTTGGATCAAGTGGCTTCAATTTTAAAAAACACCATGATGACCTTGTCTAAGTTTCGACCCAAGTATACGAAGGTGCCTTTTTAGGTTACTCCCAAAATAGTAAAGCCTACATCATCCTAAACAAACACACCATAAAAAATCAAAGAATCACTTAACGTAACATTCGATGAAACTCCTCCACCCTCTAAGACATCACCCTTAGTGGGATTGATGTCTTAGTGAAGAGAGCATTTAAGGTAACGATAAAGAAAAATCCTAGAATATTGAATTCGAGATGAAACTTTAGAAAATTGGACAAAGTAGTCAATATTAAAAGAAATCTAGAAACCAACGCATTAAAAATATGTCATAGGAAACCTTAACCATCCTTAGGTTCTCAAGCCCAAAACCAAAGTAACTTCTTTTGTTTTATATCAACTATAGAACCTAAGAATGTGAATGAAACCTTAAAGGATGAAAGTTGGATAATCGCTATGCAAGAAGAATTAAATCAATTCATTGCAAATGATGTTTGGGAGTTAGTACCAAAACCTAAGAATATGACAATCATAGGAACTAAGTGAGTGTATAGAAATAAGTTAGACAAGAACGGTGTTGTTTCTCGAAATAAGGCTAGGTTAGTCGCTCAAGGTTATAATCAATAAGAGGGCATCGATTATGATGAAACTTTTGCCCCAGTTGCTAGGTTAGAGTCTATTAGGATCTTATTAGCTTATGCTTGTGCTTTAGACTTTAAGTTATTCCAAATGGATGTAAAAGTGCATCCCTAAACGATTTTATCAATGAGGAGGTAAACATGGCACAACCACCGAGATTCATTGACTTCAAAAAACAGGATCATGTTTATAAACAAGCACCCAACGCTTGGTATGATAGATTAAAAGCTTTTCTTATTAAACATGAGTACAAAATAGGAATGGTAGATTACACACTTTTTACTAAGAAGAAAAGTTCAAATCTCATCATCGTTCAAATATATGTCGACGACATTATATTCGGTTCGACTTGTCAAGACATGTGTAATGACTTTGCCAAAATCATGCATGACGAGTTCGAGATGAGCATGATGGGTGAACTTAACTTCTTCCTTGGACTACAAATAAAACAAATGGAAGACGGTATCTTCTATAATCAATATAAATATATTAAAGAAATGCTTAAGAAAATTGGCTTAGAAGATTCTAAACCAATGAAAACCCCATGTCCTCGGATGCTAAACTCATGAAAGATAAGAGTGTGAGTCAGTAGATAGTACCAAGTATCGAGGCATGATAGGTTGTTTGCTCTACCTAACGGCAAGTAGGCCCGATATCATGTTTAGTGTCTACCTTTATGCACGCTTCCAAGAGGATCCCAAAACCACTCATCTTGAAGCGGTTAAGCGTATCTTCCGATACTTTAAAGGCATTTCGTTTTTCTTTTAATTGTTTGCAATTAGGACTATAATAACACAATTTATAACTATTATGCTTCCTGTAGACATAGGACTTGCATAATTGAGTGTGTTTGTCAAAAAAATTGATATGAACAAAAACCCTAATTTTCTTTTGAAATTACTCACGTTAGGAACACTATAAAAATATTTTAATGCATTGTTAATACACTATAAAAACGTGTTTGCATTCATGTATAATAATCTCATGAACATCATTCAAAATATTGAATCAATGAATATTTTTGACATGTTGGGATGAGCAAAATTGAATTAAGGAGTGTTTGGGTTAACTCATAGGTTTTTATTTTAGAGTCGAGTTAACCGCAACTCCACATTTGTTGCATATAGGCACACACTAGGCACAAAATCTTATTAACATTACGAGTTCATAATAATAAAATATAGTATTATTTCTTTCATATAGGTAACAATGCCTCGTAAAACTGTAGAAGATCACCAAAACACAAAAAGCTACATTCCGAAAATTTCACATGAATATACCTCACCTTTAAAAGAGATTCTTAAGAATCTTGAAATTAATTCCGTGTCGTGACAACTTAATTACTACATCCGATGTATTTTAAGCACTTTTTATTCACGAAATACAAATTTAAATCGACACTCTGTTGTAATTTGTTTTCTAAATTCTCAAGTCAAAAACCTTCTGTTGAGGGCCGGCCCCATATCTTAGGCGGTTGCAGGCCCCCTGATTTAATCAGGCGGCCCCCATATCGATATGGGACCGCACCAGAAGGGACTTATGTCTGTCATCCTATTTTTGTTAAACTCAAAAACAAACACCTCATTCTCTCTAAGTGCAACGACGAAAACCACCCAAAACCCTCCAAACCTTAAAATCAACAATCAAAACTCAACTTGAAGATCAAATCAACACCAACAATCAATCCTAACATCATAAAGATCATTAATTGTAAGTTATTTCATCTCTTTTCTTTCAAATTTGTATCTAGGGTTCATGTTGAACAAAAATTCAAAATTGGGGATTTTTTATTTTTCTTTTTATTATATGTAATTAGGACTATAATAACACAATGTATAACTAATATGTTTCTCGTAGACATAGGATTTACATAATTTAGTGTGTTTGTCAAAAAATTTAATATGAACAAAAACCCCTAATTTTCTCTTGAAATTACTCACGTTAGGAACACCATAAAAATGTTTTAATGCATTGTCAATACACTCTAAAAATGTTTTTGCATTCATGCATAATGATCTCATTAACATCATTTAAAATATTTAATCAATGAATATTTTCGACATGTTTGGATGAGCAAAATTGAATTAAGGAGTGTTTGGGTTAACTCATAGGTTTTTCTTTTAGAGTCGAGTTAACCGCAACTCCACATTTGTTGCATATATGCATACACTAGGCATAAAATCTTATTAACATTGTGAATTCATAATAATAAAATATAGTATTATTTCTTTCATTTAGGTAACAATGCCTCGTAAAACTGTAGAAGATCACCAAAACACAAAAAGCTACATTCCGAAAATTTCACATGAATATACCTCACCTTTAAAAGAGATTCTTAAGAATCTTGAAATTCGTTTCATTCATGAGGGTCGAGTAGTCTATCCAAATTTTGATGATTTGGTCTATGTTAGATCCATGTTTGGTCATAATCGGTTTGATTGTCTTCTTGATATAAATGGGCAAATTATTCCTCGTTTCATTCTCGAATTCTACAGTCAATACCGTGTCAACTACACTCTCTAGGGTCAAATGTTAATCGAGTTTGTCATCCAAAATCAATTCTTTTCTTACACTCTCGAAGAATTTGGTCAAATTCTTGATATTCCCTTTAAAGGTGAATGTTCTTTTACCGACAAGTGGTCACTTGACGACTTGCAATTTAGTGTCCCAACAGGTGATCCCTACCAAACAAACCCTCCTTGCCCTGATGAAATCAAAAAATATGTTCAAGAGAAATGGGAGGGCCAGGTCACTCGTATCCGTCATGACAAAGTCATTGATGTTGAAGATAATCAAATTTTAACTCGTGAAATCGTCACTATAATAAAATATTGGGTTAAAATAATTTGGGAAAATGTCTTTTGTCTTGGGGGAAACCGGGATCATGTCCCCGCGTGTCTTTGTCACATGCTCTATTATATTGCTAGGTCAGAGCAATATAATCTTGCATACTTTATTACAAAACGAATGGAGTTTGTCACCAAACAACCTCGGTTAATTCTACCATACGGTATGTTATTAACTCGATTGTTTAAGTATGTCATGTCCAAGAGTCCCGAGTTGTCAAACGATCATTATGTCTTGTGCGATAGTGTCATGTATCCTCTTACCGCTCAACAAGAGCGAAAGACTCGAAAGGATTATGGCACGAGAAGAGGTCGCTCTTCCACTTCATTTTCATCCGCCTTCGGTCAACCATCCTCCTCTCATCCCAACGATGATGATAATGATGGAAATGATGAAGCGACCTCACGTGCAAGCACTCGTTCCCCTACTCGTTTTGTCAATTCGTTGTCAAATAACATTCCTCAAATCTTTTCCAATCCACCCGATATTGACCCAAACATGGAAACCTTCTATACTCGTCAAATCGAAATCCTCAACCACCAAGTCCAATTGCAAGATGAGCAACGTGGTGGAATAATGTCAATTGAGAAGGGCATCAAGAATTTGTTGAGGGGAAAGAAGAAGAAGTAAGCAATGTGGATCATTGCTAAAAACATTTTGATTATGATTTATACTTATTTATGTTTGGTGATACTAGATTCTCATTACTTATGCCTTGGTACTTAAACTTATGTCTTATTTGGTAGGATTTTTAGTTTTAGTTTGGGCAACATAGTTTGCCTTGGATGATCATTTCATTTTATCATCCTAAACTTATTTGCATGCACCTTGCTACACTATGCTTTTAATTATATTTGTGATATTATGCATGCTTAATTATTTCTTGGTCATATGCCTCTAATTGCTTTCCAAATAGAATTTAGATTAGCTAGCCTTTGAATTTGAAAATTTGAAAGTATTAGATGATTTTTAAGGCAATAGGCTTGGCTGCAAAAGGGAAAACTTAAGGTAACATTTTCTGCACAGGTTTATAAATCTAGAAAAACTAGGAAATTTTTTGTTCATCCAGAAAACGGCCCCCTTAAATATCAGGCGGCCCCCAAATATAACTGGGACCGCCCCCTTATTTAAGGGACCGCCACCAGGGTCACGAGAATTTTCACTGTATAACAACATCTTCATCTCCATCTCCACCTTCTCCCATTTAAGGGACTTAACTAGTGAAGAAGATGATACTACCACACCTTCTCCTATAACAACATCTTCATCTCCATCTCTACCAAATGCACCATCAAAAACTCCATCAACCAAAGATACATCATCTACCTTTGGCACTACCTCATCCTCATTTGAGTCAAAACCTCAATCTTCACCTCTTTCCTCTAAAGACACACCTTCTCCTCAACCATCCAACCCTTTTTTTTGATGATATCATGGATGCTCCTTCAAGACCTTCAAATCCACTTCCATTTCAAAGTCATCCTTCATTAGATATCACTCTCTCCTTGTCATCAATCACTCCTCTTGATCACATTCTTGATACCCCTTCGCCACCTTCACCACAACCACCACCTCAACCACCTCTCATAGGTCATCTCATTTACTTCAACATATTTGACTATCATGGGGTAAATTGTCTTTGTTGCTTTCACAGCCGAAATCTCATTTTCTCTCTTAGGGATGAGATGAATTTAATGTTTGCTCACCTTGAGTATCTTCTCACTTCCGCCATTGCCTCGCCTTCTCCACCTCATCCTTAAAACTTTTTCAATGCTTCTAAATAATGTTTCACCCAACCTTTTGCTCAAAGCCATTATCTATGACTCAAGAATCATCTAGGATTTATGAAGTATTAAGACCATTAGTGTAGTATTGTGTAATTTTAGTATGTTCTCATGCATAAGTTTACTTTATGTATGAATTTGCCTTGTTATGAATGAATTTCTATTATGGGTGAAGTGTATGGCTTGTGTCTTTGGTTACTTCTCTTCTATATAGCCATGAATATATTTGTCGTAATTATTTCTACTTGTTAGAAATGTTTCTTGCACTTGTATTTCTAACTCAATTTTGTAGCAAAATCCCATAAGCTCGATCCCTTGGTGCCCCAAACGAGGGGGAGTATACATCAAGGGGGAGTCTTGGCATCGTCGATTTTTTTCTTCTCTACTCGACGATCAACCTTTTTGGATTCGACAAAAAGGGGAAGAAATGGATCACAACTCATTAATAACTTGCAAAATTTTATTTTTATCTAACACGAGTTTATATTTTGCCATCATCAAAAAGAGGGAGATTGTTAATAAAAATAATGCCTAAAAACTTTATTTTAACTTTCGACTCCTCTACGTTTTGAAGATGACAACATGTAAAAACGTCTACGATAAAAATAAACGTTTACGTGTTATTAATCGTAAATTTCTATTTTGACGTAAATCACTTAAGGTGCGAATAAACAAATCATTAAACATGATTAGTGATCATGAAAATATTTTTACTTAACCATTACATTTCTACAAAAGTATTTTTACAAAAATAAAAATATACAAAATATTTTTATTTATAAAAAAGTGTTTTATTTAATTATAAAAATTTGAATTTGATTTTCCTCCCAAAATAGAAGGTTCCACGCTAGTTTAAACCTTCCCCACAAAAAGACAAAAATAGGAGCGGTTACCTAGGGGCGGCCCCCTGATAGGCAGGACGACCCCCAAATATATCTGGGATCGCCGGGACCGCCCACATGAGACGTTGGGTTTTCTTGGCTATAAATACTGCACTATTTCCTGCAGAAAACCAGACCTCTTAGCACGAATTTTTCAGATAACTTTCTCTCACTAAAACCTTCTTTTTCTCTCTAAATCTCTTGATCACTAACATAATTTAATCTTGTTTTAATTGATCAAATCTCATCTTCTACCTTCTTCCTTCTTCTATCAAGTGCAAGAGAAGAACACTCGTATTCGCCAAGAAACGAAGTGTTATAGATTAGTGATTTCTCCTCTATTCTTCTAAGATCTAAAACTCTATTTTCTTGATCTTGTGTTTGTGTGTAATATCGGATAGTGTATAAATCCGATTGTGTTGATCGTGTGTCGGTTAGTATTTTAGTCCTTACAATACATTGGTGAAGAGGTAGATTGGTTCTAGCTAAGATTAGGACTCGACATTTAGCTTAGTGTCGGAAAATAACTTAAGCGGCGTGTAAACGGTTTTCTTCGCCTAAAGGGAGCTTGTTGACATAGTGAAATTTCGAGTCGGATACCCGGGGAGTAGAATAGGGCGAAGAAGAGCTTTGTAGCCGAACCACTATAAATCTCGGTGTTGTGGTTTGATTGTACTATCTCTTACCTTTCATCTTTTACTTACTCTTATATTTATTGTTTGGATTGTGATTGTGTTGCAAGTAGTTAGATACATTAGTTGTTCATATTGTTGGTTGATCTTGCATATATTCGAATCTAGTTTTTTATAAGCAAAGTTTTTAAAACGTAAATTAACCGGTAAACTATTCACCCCCCTTCTAGTTTTCACAAAACTGTTTCAACTTTGACCTTACCTATTTTTGTGTGTGTTATATGATACACGATGCAATATATATGAATTGATTGGGTTTAAAGTGTATTTTTCATTGGTAAAAATTCATTAAGTATTATATAACATACAAAAATATTCAGGGTCAAAGTTGAACCAGTTTGACTATAAAATGTCAAACTGGACACTTATTTTGGGACGGAGGGGGTAATTAATATATTCTTTAAAGTTTTTAATATTAATTTCAATCAAAGGTAATATGATAAACTTAATCAAAAAATTTCTATCTATTTTTTATAGTGAATAATTAAATTGAGACGTCATAAAAAAAAGAAACGTGTACTATAATATTGGGACATCACTTAAAAAATAGTTTAGGATATTGGTACCCTTCTAAAGTGATTGTATTACCCTTTTAACACTTTTTGATTTTTTTATAATTTCGTTTTTATTATAAAAATGTGAAATAAAAAAATGAAACTTAAAATATAAAGTTGATAACTTAAAAGTTGTAAAACACGAAAAATACGGAGAATAAAATCATTAAATATTGTCTTGTTTTATTAATAAAGTGGTAAAACTACCGAAAAATACCGCACGTAAAAAAGATGTTTTACAAGTCAAAAGTAGTAAAAGACAAAGGATAAAGAACAAAAAACTGTCTCGTTCTATCAATACAATTGTATAAAGAAGAGAGTTATATTAGATACCATAAATGGTTTGGATACTAGGGGACTCATCCCCACTATTCATCTAAAAAAATTAATGGCTAATATTAAAAGCATTTTATTATTTCATCTATTTTTAAAAACTTAAATATCTCCTAAACCGTTAATCGTTAAGCGAAAAAATATACCATCACGACGAGCATTTAATGATCTTTATATAGATATCTACTTTGATATACTTTCGACAAACTTTTTTTTTCCTTTTTTACGTTCTTTTTCTTCTTTTTTTCACGTTTTATTTTCGTTGTTGAAACTTGCATGAAAATACCACATGTGATTAAACACTAATTTGAATATGCGTATAAAATCACACGTGATTTAACACTAACATCGAATTACATGTGATTGCATTAAAATTACATATCATATATGATTTAACACTAATATCATATGTGATTTAACACTAATAAATCACATGTGATTTCTCATGCAAGTTTCAACAACAAAGAAAAAAATGTAAAAACGTGAAAAAAAGTTTTGTTGAAAGTATATCAAAATGGATATCTATAGAAAGATAATTAAATGCTCGTCGTGATGATATTTTTTTTCACTTAACGAATAACGGTTTGGGAGATATTAATATTTGAAAAAAGGGGATGAAAATGGGTTTTGGGTTTAAGCTCATCCATTGGATTAAGATGAAGATGGAAGGCGAGGATTAGTCCTTTAGTATCTAAATAAAATTTGATATCCAAATAAAGTTTGGTATCCAAATGAACTTAAATCTTATATAAAAGGGGAGTACTTGGAGTAGGGTACTAATAGTAGTACCCATGTTCAAAATGACAGTCCATCTATAAATTTTGAGAATTGATTTTGTGGAAAACTATAAGGGGGGTTAAATAGTTTACCGCTTTTTAAATTAATTTTATGTTTGTTTATAAAAATTTAGATTCGACTTTATGTGATCTCAATATGCGCACAATATGAACAACACAAGTAAGTAAATAAATGACAAGTAAATATGAAAGACAAGAGATAAGAGTTAGAAAGATCAAACCACAACACAAGGATTTATAGTGGTTCGGTAACGAAGCACCTCTTCGCCCTACTCCACTCCTCAAGCACCAAACTCGAGAGTTCTCTTCACTATGTCAACAAACTCCCTTTAGGCGGAGAAAACCATACACAACTTTGCTTACACCAATTTCCGACACTAAAAGAAATGTCGAGTTCTAATCCTAGCTAGAACAAATCTATCACAACTCTTGTATGCTAATCACACCACTTTACAACAACTCACAACTTTGCTTCACTTCACGACTTCTTTTCGCTTCACAACTTATCTTTACTTTATAACTTTTCTTATCTTCACAACCAAGGCACTACTACGATTACACCAATCTAACAATACTTAGTATGATCACTACGATCTAACTATACTTTCAATGATCACCACAATCTAACTATTATACACAACTATAATACCCAACTTCACAATATACACAAATGATTTACAAGATCTAACACAACTTCACAACAACACCAACTAAACTATAACACTTCTTGACTTGATGATAAGAAGTATTTTTCTCTTACACTTGAGGAATAAGCTTGGATCACTTGGAAACAAAGCTTTATGATTAAATGATCAAAGGATTGTAGGAGAGAATAAACTGATTTAGAATAGAAAGAAAGTGTGTGCAAAAGGTGAGAAAATCAGTCAGGAAATATCGAAGTAATTTATAGGCAACTGAGTTGACTTTTTATTATTCTGGCCATCCCCTTAAAATTAAGGGGACCCGCCCAGAGACCCGGAGGCCCCCCCCCCCCCCCCCCCCCCCACCCCCCCCCCCCACGCTCCCAATTTTTTCTTTTCTTTTCTGGGGGGGGGGGGGGTGTTTTCCTAAACATTCTACCGTGTTTAGGTAAAAAATTTGAATTCAAAATATTTATTTGAATAAAACATTTCTTTTAAATCTAAAAATGTTTTGTAAAAGTTATAAAAATGTTTGTGACATTTTTATACAAAAATGTGAGGTTAAATAAAAATTCCTTTGATCATGAAATGCATTAAGCATTTATTTATTCATACATTTAAATGATTAAATTTTCGAAATGAAAATTTACTACTAATTACTTGTTTATGTTTAATTTTACATTTAATGATTTTACATTTTGTGATTATCAAAACGTAGAGAGGTCGAAAAATATTAATAACGTTTTTAGGCATTATTTCTATCAACAATCTCCCCCTTTTTGATGATTACAAAATCTAAACTCATTAAATTTAAAATTATTTTTAAACAAGTATTTAGTGAGTTTTATTTCCATTTCTCCCCCCTTTTTGTAGAATAAAAAAGGTTTCGTCGATGAATATGCGAAAAGTCGACGGGATAAACGCCCCCCTTTGATGTGTACTCCCCCTTGTTTGAGGGCACCAAGGAATCGAGCTATGGTAACTGATACGCAAATAAAATATATGATATAATATTTTCCAAAAGAGCAATTAAGAACTCTCTTAAAGTCTCCCTAAAGAAAAGCTCACTCTAAAAGATATATATAATATATAATATACGTATGTTTTCCGGAAAGTATGATTTCCCGGGTCGTTTTCCCAACGATTTGAGAATTGTAAACCTCGCAGTGATATAAGATATTGATTGAATGGGTTCGAGATTATTGTTTTCTAAAACTACTAAATCTAAAAGCACAATTTAAAATAAGCAAAATAAAAACAATTAAAGCACAAGAAACAATTAACGGGACAAATAAAACCGCTTACTAAAAAGCAATTAAGGTAATAACTAACTCCTAACCATGGCAACTTAATTATCTATTAACTAAAATAGGACAAAATAAAATTTTTAAGAAAAAGTAAAAATAATTTCTTTTGAATTATTTTTGAAATTTATTATGAATTTAAAAACTAATTTTTAATCTAATTTTTTTAAATCCTAAAAAAATAGCCACATTAAGGTCCTAAAAATTTTAGAAAAAATGATTTTTACACTAGAAAAGTTTAATCAACATAAAAACGATCAGAAAACTATTTTTTAAAATTAAAATCGAATTTTAAAAATTAAAAATAAAAGCTCAAGAAAAGAGAATAAAAATCTAAAAGTTGGAAACTGATTTTTCTTAATTTGTAAAACAAAGCTAAATTTTTATTAAAACTAAAAACTATTTTTTTATAATTTTCTGAAACTTTTTTTCTATTTCTTATGAATTTTCCAAATTAAAAACTTAAGAAAAATGATTAAAAATAAAATACTAATAAAAATTATCAAAAATCAGGAAATTAACTTATGCCTAAGCAGAACAATTAAAAATAAAACTAAGCCAACAGCTTATCAAACAAGCTCCTAAATAAGCCCTAAAGGCTACGGCTTATTTATAAAAAGGAAAAGAAAAATGTGTTTAAGTATTAAATGTGGGAAAATAGATTGGAATGAGGTCTATTTAGCCAAACTGTTAACACGTATGGTATGTGTGTGGGGAGGTCCCGTCGGATCAAGGTCTGGCAACACAGAGACCCTTTTTGCTACATTTTTTTATGTTTTTGAAAATTTTTGAAAACCAAAAGCTAAAAGCTAAAGAGGACAACTTTTTAAGCTATTTTAATAAAGACAACATTAACTGAAAACCAATATTAAGCTCAAAAAGAGCTTATGCAAAAATAATTTACAGCAAGTAGGGGTTTTGAGCTTGTTTTTTTGCTTTGTTGACAACTTTAAGAGCATGGCACAAAGCTTTAATATAAGTTCATTTTGAAAAACCAAAAGAAGTCTGAGAAGCTGATGAAGTCTTACGCTAAAAATGACAAGAAAACTTTATAACTGTAAAACTCTTTAGAGCTATCTAAATTTTAAAAGAGCTAAACACTGAAAACTAAGGAGAAAACTCAAAAAACTTAAAATTAAGCAAAGCTCAAATGCTTAATAAGGCAAGACAGTAGCTAAGCCTTTGAGGACTTATCAAACAACATTTAAACTACTAAAACAGATCATAAAAACTTATACTAAAAGCTGAAATTTAGAACTTAAAAGCTAAAACTATTACTACTATTGTTTTTGGTCTTTTTGGATTTTTGATGAACTTTTAAGCTAGGCTTACCTAAGAAAATAAGCTATTTTATGAAAAGAAAGACTAAATCTATATTAACCTATATGAAAACTACTACCTACTTGAATTTAAAGGTTTAAAAACTATTTAAACTAGCTTAAATGGCAAAGAGAAAAACAACAGTACTAACTTGCAGTTAGTACTCGCTATTTAGTGGTTCAAATGGCAAAGCGCAACTAAAAGCTAATGGTGCAGAGTTACCTTAATGTAAAAACCTCCTACACAACTCATTCCTATTGAGTGTGTTTTTGAAGGCAACTCCACTCTCCGAAGCCAGGGAACCAAGCCAAAACCGGGACGCAAGGAGAATGACTGGGTGAGAGGGGGGGGGACAGTAGGGTTGGGAGTGGGGTGTGGGGGGGGGGAGAGGGGGTGCGAATGGGAGGAGATGTGATGCAGAGAGAGCAACAAGAACTTAAAGTGAGCAGGGATAAAAATCCTCATGCCATCGGTTGGATTTGGTGTGTGCGGATTCTGTGAGAATGGTGGTGACAGGGGGTGGGGAAGAATACAGGTCAACGATTATGATCTAGCGTCAGATGAATTTGTCTAAAGTATTTTCTCAATATTATACTTACATAACTCTCTATTAATTAGACACAGATGGACACAACAGTTCTTAGAGCTATTTGAGAGAAGAGACGACACATATAGCTGAGCTGCAGTGGGGCGACGGGAGAGAGCGACTAGCCCGAATAGCGTTGCTTCGTTGCAATGACTTAACAACATGTAATCGAGAGCATACTAAAGGTCATATCTAGAGGATTGAGACATGTTGTAGCTAGTGCAGGGTAGGTGGGCTCTTCGACACTCGCTCATATATCAGCGTATGCAGTCTACGGGCGAGGTGGGTGAACATGATAAGAGTACACTCTCAGTACCTTGAGTAGGAGGGGAATGTATGTAAAATAAAGAATTATCTATCAATGTTCTGAATGGGGGAAGTGGGCACAGACAGAGAGGGGGGCGATGGCAGCTCTGAGTAAGGTAACGTGGGAGTGTGGTTACTAATCCGACATCCATGAGCAGTGTTGTGATTGATGGTGTTGGTATGTATGGCGAAAAGGCTCTATGGCGTAACGAGCTATGCTGGTGACACATCCAAACACAGGTTTAGGAATTGGAGAGTGCTTAGTTATTCTAACAGAAGTTAGAGTTAAAGTGCATACACAAGAAATATACAAACACATAGCTTTAAAACATATACAGTTTCAGAGAAGGTGAAATACAGTGTCATACTGAGAGCGCGGTTAGGCGCGGTGTGCTGGACTAGTGATCGAGGGTGCGAGCTTTGGATGGAGCGAGTATATTTATAAGATGATGCTATACAATCAGAGCATTGGAGTGAGAGGCCCTGACACTCTTGCAATTCGAGCTCAGAGGACTCTGCGCTGATGATACATACGCTTAGTAGCAGCTCATTGCTGAACATGGCACTATTAAAAGGACTGGGGTAGAGGAGGAGAGACCTCCTATAGTCGTGTGATATGGGCAGATGAACGTGGCTATAACTGGGGCTTATAGGGGAGAGAAGCAGGAAAGAAGGCACGAATTTAAGCGACTAGAAAGGACTATGATCTTATGAGCGAGATTTGCATTGGGCGTATACAATGGGCGCGACTGATCATCTTCTAAAGTTGCTAGCGACTGCAGAGATTAGGTGGGAACGCTGGCGGTAAAGTTAAACACAGGAATTTAAATTGAAAACTAACCAATAGAGTTCAGCTAAAGCAGAAGCTTACTGCTCTATATGTAGTTGTGGGCATGGTGTGGCATCGTATTGGTCAGCTTGTCTGGGGTGTGGCCTGGCGCAGGGGAGTGGTGTGAGTGTATGGGCGGCAGGAAGTAAAGGCCTTTGGGATCCCTTCCAATTTATTGATCCCCTTCCTATAATCTAAACAAAGCTCAATATAGCATAGGTATAGTATAGCAGGTTTTTATAGTGCTGGTGGGATAAGGGTGGTAGATGGGTAAAGACTTGTTCTTGATGGTAAGTGTGACTGGGCGGAGCGAGCGAGAGGCGGCGTGAGTTGAGGGGGGTCGAGTGGTTGATAGCTGAAATGAGCTTGTGATGAGCTTGTGACATGGTAGCTTATAGTTGAAAGTAAGAAAAACTTTGTAAGAAACAAATGGATTGAAGTAAACTTGAATGATTATATTAATGACTGAAAATTAAGTACAATGTTTTAAAAAATACAATTAATTTGAAAAGCTACACTAATTAAACTATAAGCTAAAAATACATTTAAACTGAAAATTTAAAAGCTAGGCTAGGTGCTTTGTGAGAGTGTGAGTGTGGGCCTATTTATAGTCTCTGTTGAAGAAGCATCCAGACCTTTGCTTGCTACCCCACTTGCACCTTTCAATCTCAATCGAGTACAATCTGTTCAATCATTGGGAGAGTAATTCATAGCCGTTAGATCAAATAACTATCCATAACGGATGTGTGGCCAGCCGTGGCAATCCGTGATTGAGACATTGTGCTTTCTTTGTGAGAGCAAGTAGTACTAAATTTAATCATTCCTTATGCTTTCCTTGATTTCTACGTGTGATTCTAGCTTGACTTGACCAATGAGAGCTCCTGAAATGACTAATGAACCCAGCCATTTTGTTCTTGACCCCATGAATTGTCGTTTGTACCCTTCAATTTTGAGAAGCCCTTTGTTTTTGACTGATGGTGAAATGGAGGGGATGAATGAATAGTGTTTTAACTTGGCGCCTTTTTTATAACTGAAAACGGGTAAACATTTTTAAACTTTGGGGTAATGGCAAGTTTAACCCTTGTGTTTGTATAGGAAGTGATGTAAGGTTTTGAAATTGGCAGAACAAATCTAAAAATGTTTTGTAAAAGTTATAAAAATGTTTGTGACATTTTTAAGTGATTAAATTTTCGAAATGAAAATTTACTACTAATTACATGTTTACGAATAATTTTTCATAAATCATTTTTACATTTTGTGATTATCAAAACATAGAGAGGTCGAAAAATATTAATAACGTTTTAGGCATTAGTTCTATCAACAATCTCTCTCTTTTTTATGACTATAAAATCTAAACTCATTAAATATAAAATTATTTTTAAATAAGTATTTAGTAAGTTTTATTTCCATTTCTCTCTCTTTTTGTAGAATCAAAAAGGCTTCGTCGATGAATATGCAAAAATTCGACGGGATAAACGCTCCCTCTTGATGTGTACTCCCCCTCGTTTAAGGGTACCAAGGAATCGAGCTATGGTAACTTTTCTACAAAAACAAGTTAGAGGAACAACACCAATGTTTCTAACATACAGCAAAGAAAAGAAAAATATGAAAATATGTTGATAATGCTTAACAAGTGTCATGTTATTTGTGAAGCTAACAAACACAAGTATATATTTATATATATCAACTAGACTCAACTTATAAAGTTAGGAGTCATTCAACCAACTAAAAAATATAAAGACAAGCAAGTGCATATTTAAAGGCATAATACTAAATATCATTCATTTAAACATAAAAATTGTGCATAAAACACAATCATGCATACATTAAATTTTAAGTAATATGCTTGAAGCATTCAACATACATAAAATTAAACTACAAAGATCCTAACATTCATAGAATTCCATAGGACTTGCTTGCAAAAAGTTTGGTTGACAATTATTTGAAAACGGCTAAACATGGTGTATGTTTAGTTTGGTGAAAGTGATGGTGGTGGTGGTGAATTGGGTGGTGGAGGTTGTGAGAGCATGTGTTCTATGTAAGAAAACATGTATTAGAGTTCATCTCTCAATTCAAAGATAAGAGTATGGTTGTGAATGCAACACAAGCATGAATCTCTATGAGCTTCAAGATGGTTCCAAGGAATGGGATGACCAAAGAGAGGTGGAGAGGGTGATGGAGTATTAGATTAAACATCAAGTGGAATAATTAGTGAAAGGGTTAGAGTGATGTCCATTGATCTACATTCTTGAATTGGAGGTGGTGGAGGAACTATTGGAGGAGGAGATATTGGTGAGTTCAAGTAACCATTGGTTGGTGGTGATGTAGATGAGGTGGGTGATTTGGGTATGTAGTACATGGAGGATGAAGAAGTATCCTTAGTTGATGGTGTTTTTGAAGGTGCATTTGGAGCACTAGAGGATGAGAGTTGATGTTTGGGTGATGAGGTTTTAGTGTCATCATGAGTTAAATCCACAAACAATTGTTTTGGTGGAATGATGTTGATTTTTGGTCTTTTGGAAGCTTTGGAAATGGAAGCTCTAGTGGATTCCATGGAGGTTTATGGTGGTTGATAAAGAATGAAGAAGATGATGAAATGGTGGTGAACATTTGGAGGGAATTTGTTGGAAGAGAAAGGTTTAGAAATGGAATGGATTTGAATTAGTTTAAGAATTTCCAAAATATGTTTGAGTTTTCTAGGTAAGGATAGCTGAGGCTAGGTAAAAGAGAGTCAAAAAGTAGAAAGAAACAGTAAAATCCGTGAAGCAGGTGGTCGGTCCCCTTAATTATGGTGCCGGCCCCCTTATCTTTAATGGGACCGCCCATATGAAATAAGGGGGTCGCCCATCTGATGTTTTTCAGATGACCCAAAATTTGATTTTTGTAAAAATTTTGTGGAAAAGGTTGTGTTTTGGTAGTTAATTTGCAGCAAGTCCCATGTGAACATATATATGCATGAAACCAGGTATATCATGTATGCATGAAATTACCAAAAAAATATAAGAGATAAAGATAAACATTAAGAACATACTAATAGCACATATTAATTAGAGGTTCTAAGTAAGCCAAATAAGTTCACATAAAGTCCTAAACAAATTATTCTACCGAGCTAATCACCACTTTACATCTTTATTTCTTTTTCTTTCCGAAGACTCCTTGTAATGCCTTGCCAAATGATTTAAATCCACTTCTAAGTTCCTTATGCATTTGTTGTGTTTGATTTAGGAAGTCTGTTTGACGTTCAAATTGAAGATCATCATCTTGTTCAGAAGAAGTGGAAATATCGTATTGTTGGTAATCGATAGGTTTGAGAGAGTTTAGGTAGGTGGTAGGAGATGGGGTACTAGCACGAGAAGCACCATCATCCTCATCATCATCTCCTTGGTGAGATGAAGATCCACGGTTATGATGGGCGAATGTTGATGAGACGGAGTGACGGGCTTTTCCATGATCACTTCGGGGTTTTCGTGTTTGTTTGAGAGCAAGAGGACGCATGACTCGATCAACAACATTGTAAATGCCATTGTTAAGATGAGGGTAGTGTTCCATGATGTGTCGATACAGATGAGTTAAAAACATGCCATAAGGAAGATTAGCAGTTGGATTGGATCGAGCACATTTAGTTCTTTTGGCAAAGAAGTAAGCAAGATTATATTGTTCTTCGATAACAATACAATACAACCTGTGAGCGAGACAAGCCGGAAGATGGTCTCGGTTGCCTCCTAGTTCGAACACATTCTCATGAATGAGTTCTTCCCAACGTCTCATGTCTTGTCTTAATTCTTTGGTAAGAATTTGATTAGGAGTGAGAACAACACTTTGACTTTTGATGGTGTGGTTCAAATCGACACGTTCTGTTGGGAATTATATTTGAGTTGATAAGACAAAACAAGAATGAAACAAGATGGAAACAAGAAGGACCAAAGTTGTTATTATGGGATTCTAAAAGATGTAGGAGATAATGAAGATTTGGTCAAAAAGAAGATAAAGATGAATATTAATGAGAAGATAATGACGAATAATTAATTGATTCTCTCATTAATATCTTTTATTAGTTTCCATGTAAGCCTTGACTCCTTATGTTATAAAATGAGGTCCAGGCATATTGTTTTATGCATCCAGAAAAGTGTTTGTTCATCATATGAGAGTCGACTAGATACAAAAGTGTGTGTGTACACGTTTGTATAATTAGTGTAGACGTCTATAGTTTAGCCTCAAGGATTGTAAATCCCTGTTACTACTTAGAGTAACCGATCTATTCTGATCAAATAGTATTTGGGGCTGTGTTGATTAATAAAGAAAAACCTTGAAGTAACTTTGATTTGTGTTTATTATTTCCGTTGTGCAATTTATATCATTGTTACTATATTATCCTAGATGAGGTCTAAACAACCTCGAGCTTAAACGATCAAAGAACCTATCACGTGTTTTAGGTTTCCACAATTGGTATCAGAGCCATGTGGCTCTCGATCTAGGATCTACAAGGTTTTAAAGAAACCCTAAAAACCCTAATTTTCAAGAAATCGTGTGGTGAAAGTTTTATGGGGTTATGAAGATTCAGTGCTATAATGATGCTTATAATCGTCCTCTCTACCTGTTTGGGTATGCAATACGATTGGTAAGCTTTGTTACTATTTATTTGGGTTTCTTTTTGATCCGTTGTGCTCTAACTGATCAAACCCTAGACAATTAGGGTTTATATATTTTTTTTATTCGGATCTGATGTGGTGTATACACGGCTTGGTATGAATTCATTCAAACTCTTTTAGGGTTTTCTTGATAAGCCGTGATTGTATAAAGTTGGGGTTTGCACTAATGGTATCTATGGTGGTCATGATTTGGAAGAGAAGGATGTTAATGTTATTCTTGATCATTATCGTGCTTAAATCAGAAGACATGGAAACTTTCAAGGCAATGATCTAGATCAGCTGGTATACAACTGGTAATAGGATAGTTACTACTGTTGGATTTGTATACAAAGTTAATGCTGTTAAAGAAGATTAATGCTGCTTGGATATAGTTTCTGCTGTTTGTTTAAATTAGTGCTGCTCGACTCAGTTAATGCTGCTAGGGCTCAAGTACATACTTAATGCTGTCAAGGATGGTTAATGATGCTAATGTACTTTGTGCTGCCTAGTATGGAAGAACAGTAGTAAGTCATGAGTTAATACTGCTAAGGTATAAAAGCAGTTACTACTGTTATTATTGTTGGTTAATACTGCTAGCGTTAAAAAGCAGTTACTACTGTTATTATTGTTGGTTAATACTGCTAGCGTTAAAAAGCAGTTAGTTACTACTGCTTGGGATTAAAAAGTTAATACTGCTTATTCATGATATTAATAATGCTCTTGAATTTAAGCAGTTAATACTGCTCGGGTTCAATAAAGTTAATACTGCTTCCTATGTTAATACTGTTTGGGTTAAAGGAAGTTAGTACTGCTAGAAGCAATTACAACTGCTAGCCTTGTCCGATAAAAGAAGTTAGTACTACTAGCTTTGACAGATATCGGATAACACACACATAAGATGTTTGGTTTTTGGTTCTTAACTGAATTAAAGGCTCGTATTTTTGCATCTATTGAAGATGTGGTTACGAAGAAGATTGTTTATCACTTATTTGACGGTGAAGTGGAATTATTTGGGTTTGTGTTTTATCATACCTTTTAGCAGGAGGTAACTTGTTCGTGCTTAGAAACTATGTGACAAAGAATTGACAAATCTAGCAAAGGTGTGTGATTTTTCTTATGGTGCTCAATGCTCACATTTGCTATCACTTTGGTTATGTGTCTCATAGAAGATGAGGATAAATTGTCAAGAGATTGCGGTCTCCCTGTACATCAGTTTGGGTATGAAGTCACGTGGATAGTGCAAGATATAAGACACAAGTTTGGGTTTTTCTACTTCAGTATCAAGTTCGTTATACTTAGTTTTCTTCATCAGTAATCATTACATAGAGCTTACGGAATTGAAGATTCAAGAAATGGTTAACATATAGGTTTTAGGGGAAGCTTAATGTTTAAATGTTTAACCATTTATATGCTACATTGAGGTGAAGGTTTATACTACTACTAGCCTTTGTTACTACTGCTAGTGTAAGTTTCTACTGCTCAAGTTTATTTTTCTTAAGGTGCGTAATGGAGGGCAATTTGGGTCATTGGAATACTTGGATTGGAAGTGTGATAGTGGTTTGTAGTTGTGAAGATCAAAGTTGCATACTTTAGTCTCCTATTTGATATTGACAAAAAGGGAAAGAAGATTTGATGATTTGCAACTTGTAGATCCTTGGTAGCTTAAGGGGAAGTTTTCATTCGTATATTAACTTCAGGGTAAGTTTGTGCTTCTTTGGTTTTATCATTATCAACTAGGGGAAGATTGTTGGGAATTATATTTGAGTTGATAAGACAAAACAAGAATGAAACAAGATGGAAACAAGAAGGACCAAAGTTGTTATTATGGGATTCTACAAGATGTAGGAGATAATGAAGATTTGATCAATAAGAAGATAAAGATAAATATTAATGAGAAGATAAAGATGAATAATTAATTGATTCTCTCATTAATATCTTTTATTAGTTTCCATGTAAGCCTTGACTCCTTATGCTATAAAAGGAGGTCCAGGCATATTGTTTTAGGCATCCAGAAAAGTGTGTGTTCATCATATGAGAGTCGACTAGATACAAAAGTGTGTGTGTACACGTTTGTATAATTAGTGTAGACGTCTAGAGTTTAGCCTCAAGGATCTTTGATCCCTGTTACTAGTTAGAGTAACCGATCTATTCTGATCAAATAGTATTTGGGGCTGTGTTGATTAATAAAGAAAAACCTTGAAGTAACTTTGATTTGTGTTTATTATTTCCGTTGTGCAATTTATATCATTGTTAATATATTATCATAGATGAGGTCTAAACAACATCGAGCTTAAACGACCAAAGAACCTATCACGTGTTTTAGGTTTCTACATTATTGCTCTTAAATTTAAACCGAAATAAAAAAACTAATTTTAAAAAAAAATATTTTATTATTGCTCGTAAACTGAAACCGAAATAAAAAAAATAAAAAAAAATTTCTTACATATTTTCTTTTAAAATTTTTTATTATTGCAAAAATGGTCCTTGTGGTTTGGCCAAATTGCAAAGGGGTATTTTAGTCATTTCAAGTCGACCAAGGACCAAAAGTGGAACCAAACCTTGAAAATAAGGACGTTTTTTGCAATTTCGAAATTTGGCGAACCAAATATGCAATTTGGTCAAACCACAAGGACCATTTTTGCAATTTACTCTTTATATTTTCTAATAGCACGCCACTAATAATAGGTCGTGGTTGAGTCGCCGACGCCGTCGTTGCTTGTGTTGATTTTATTATCTTGTACTTTTGCATTCGGTGACTTCATAGCCCCTTTTTTACTATCAAATTGTTTGCAAACTCTACGGGGTGAAATTACATGCTTGTTTTACTTTTGGACACAAGTGTTTTTAAATTGTATGCTATCCATATTATTGCCTGAATATTATTGCCTAAGTTACCGCATTGCCATTTAAGTCCCTACCAATCATGAACTGTTAATTACTAATGTAGTAAGCGCAAGTGTTATGGATAGATCTATCGGGACTGACAATCCCCACCTTGAATTTTTGGTCACAAGTTGACCATGGTGCATTTAACATTGTGAGGACAGTTAGGTTGTTGGCAAGCATTTTATATTTCCCTGGGGCACAAAACTAGTTAAGGTTTCGGGGTCATGAGCTTAGTGCAATAATACATGTTTTAGGATTACTGAATTTGTTTCTTAGTCTACTATTACTTGAATCTTGTGGTCCACTCTTTTATTGATAAAACTATGATTTCACTCAACCTTTGTGTTGAATTTTAGCATGTTTTTATTTCATGTCCTAAGGTATGAAGTTTGGATTGGAGCAGCGTTGGATATCAAGTCGAAGGGATTCTGATTATTTCATATTCGATGCACCCTTTAACTTTTAAAAACATATGTCATCTTTTGGAATTTTGAAGCTTTTGTTTAAACAAATGTATGTTGAAGGTTTATGACACTTTTTAAAATTGTAGGACCAAATGTGGAAACTCTGATATTTTGCAAGGCATCGAATGAAACTTTGTTTTAAACGTCTCTTTTGATGCCGTTTCCTACACTTGTATTTTGTGCTATGACGTCGCACCCCAATTGTTACCGTTCCGCTGCCATCGGATTTTAGGGGTGTGACAGCCATGTTAACGGCTTGCTATTTGTTGAATAGGGTTCCTAATAAGAGGAACAAGACTACCCCATATGAACTTTGGTATAAGAAATGACCAAACTTGTCGTATTTGCGAGTTTGGGGTTGTAGGGCCGTAGTAAGGCTTACGGACCCGAAAAGGAAAAATTTGGGTGAAAAAGGTATTAAGTGCATCTTTGTTGGATATGCTGAGCATTCCAAGGCATATAGGTTTTATGTTATTGAACCTAATGATTCTGTGTCTATTAACTCAATTATAGAATCAAGAGATGCAATATTTAATGAGAATCGTTTCTCTTCAATACCTAGACCAAAGGATGTTATACCAAATTCGGTTGAATCTCAATGGGATGATCATTCTGATGATGCCCCAAGTGAGATTCCTAAACCTCGTAAAGGTAAAAGAGTTAGAAAAGCTAAATCATATGGTTATGATTTTCAGCTATACTTAGTTGAGGGATCGAGAGATCAAGTTGGATCACAATACTCTTACTGGTATAGTATAAAAGAGGATCCTATGACCTATAATGAAGCTATGCAATCTCGAGATGCTGCTTTCTGGAAAGAAGCAATTGATGATGAGATTGGTTCAATTATGGAAAATAATACATGGGTCTTATCTGATTTACCTCTAAGTTGCAAATCTTTAGGTTGCAAATGGATCTTCAAAAGGAAGATGAAAGTCGATGGAACAATTGACAAGTTTAAAGCTCGATTGATAATCCAAGGCTTTAGACAAAAAGAATAGATCAATTACTTCGATACCTATGCACCAGTTGCTCGTATCACTACTATTAGATTGTTGTTAGCATTAGCAGCTATTCACAATCTAGTGATCCATCAAATGGATGTTAAAACAAGATTCTTAAATGGTGATTTGGATGAAGAAGTGTATATGAAGCAACCAGAAGGATTTGTTATGCCATGTAATGAGCATAAGGTGTGTAAGCTGGTTAAGTCGTTGTATGGGCTAAAATAAGCACCTAAACACTGGCATCAAAAGTTTGATGAGGTTGTGTTGTCATGTGGTTTTCTATCAAACCAATCTGACAAGTGTACATATATAGCAAATTTGATAGCTCCGATAAAGGTGTTATAATTTGCATATATGTTGATGGCATGTTGATTTTCGGAACCGACCAAAATCAAGTTGATAAAACTAAGAAGTTTTTGTCATTAAGGTTCTCAATGAAAGATATGGGAGAAGCTGACGTTATTCTTGGTATTAAGATTAAACATGAAAATAAAAGGATTGTAATTACACAATATCATTACATTGAGAAAATACTAAAGAAGTTAATTGTGAATATTGTTCTCCGGTGAGTACTCCCATGGATCCGGTAGAAAAGCTTAAGCCAAATACAGGTAAACCTGTAGATCAGCTCGAATATTCAAGAGCTATTGGTTGTTTGATGTATGCTATGACTAGCACTAGACCTGATATTGCTTATGCAGTTGGTAGATTGAGCAGGTTTACTAGTAATCCTAGTAGACAACATTGGCAAGCAATAATAAGGGTATTTAAGTACTTAAAGGGTACTATGAATTATGGTTTATCATATGTTGGATATCCTTCGGTTTTAAAAGGTTATTCAAATGTTAGCTGGATAAATCATGTTGAAGATTCATCTTCTACGAGTGGATGGGTGTTCTTGCTTGGGGGAGGTGCCATTTCATGGGCTTCTAAGAAGCAAACATGCATCACTGGTTCTACTATGGAATCTTAGTTTGTAGCATTCGCTGCTGCTGGTAAGGAAGCAGAATGGCTAAGAAACTTGATACATGAGATTTCAATTTGGCCGAAATCAATTGCACCGATTTCTATCCATTGTGATAGTGCTGCCACATTGGCTAAAACATATAGTCAAAGGTATAATGGCAAGTCTAGACACTTAGGTGTTAGACATAGTATGATTAGGGAGTTAATCATGAACGGTGTGATTTCTATTGAGTTTGTTCGATCACAACATAATTTAACAGACCACTTGACGAAGGGTCTAGCTAGGGACTTAGTGAATAAGTCGGTGATAGAGATGGGATTAAAGTCCATATAAATCTACTACCTATGAGATACCCAATTCCCTTCTAATACAACGTTAGAAGCTGAATTCAATATGGAAAGCTCATAGCTAGAGATTAGAACACGTGTATTTATTTTCTCGAGGTATGTGTTCAGACCTGCAAGTGATGGTTAAGTTGAAGTTTACCTTCTTAATGGTTCTTTTGAAAAATTGCATATGCAGGTGCAAGAATTAAAAGGACCACCTATGTGAACATGAAGTTTTGCCGCTTCGGGAAGCTTGGACTTGGCTTCCTATATGTTCATTAATGGATTTGGACACATGGCTTGTAAAGTGTTAAGTAAACGAACTATAGAGTGTTGTAGAAACTTGTGTGTATAATATCTTCAGGTATTTAAATGGATTGACGGGTTCAATCGTTACGACACCCCGATTTTTGAATATTTGGAATGTGTATTATACTAAGATGAAAATTCAATCGCAAGACATTTTCATTTATGCATTTGTTTGTTTTGTTATGTTTGTTTTAGCATAATTGCATATATCTTTATATGTGTTTTAGTAAATCAAGGATTACACTAAAATGGGGGGGATTTGTTGGTGATTTTAGTGTCATTAACGGCCATTTAGGTAATGATGATTTACTAGAGACTAATGAGATTTCATACTTAACTTGGATACGAGTTAGGGAAGTGTGGAGTACACACTCGTTGAGTTAATATGTTATCGACCTAGACAAAATTCAGAGATCAATATAGCAGTACTAAGTTGAGTTATAAAGGGCAGTACTAAGTTGGTTGTTTTCCACTAGCAGTACTAAGTAGTTAGTACTGCTAGCACTAAATAGTTAATACTGCTAGTCGTATAACTGTTTGAAAACAGTTATGAAAGTTGGTTTTAACCAACTTTAACTGCTTAACTGTCGTCAAGAATTTGTTTTATAAACAGATTCATTAGTCTCATTTGAGATAACGAAAAACATATACAATTCCTTCATTGTTCTTGATTTATGATTCTTGTGCCTAGAACATAAATTGATATACTCCTTATATTATCCCGATAGAGATTTCGTGCAACCCAGGCATTGATAAGGGTCGAAATACTTTATACGGAAAGTGGATTATTACACGATATAAGCGAGTTATCCAGGATCATCACACTCACACACCCCAAATAATAACATAAAATCCGAATATGCACCTTCTGTTTCTGTAAGTAACGCTTTGATCAACATGTATGCAAAATCTGGGAATATTAGTAATGCAAAACGTGTGTTTGATGATAAGTTGCTTAAAAGATACTGGCTCCTGGACTTCTATGGTCATTTCTTTAGCTCAACATGGGTTTGGAGCAGAGTCATTGGAATTATTTGAAAGAATGTTGAGTTTTGATATAAAGCCCGATCATATAACTTATGTTGGAGTAATTTCGGCTTGCACCCATATGGGTTTAGTTAAAGAAGGCCGTGAGTACTTCAAATTGATGCAAGAAAAACACATTGCATGATTGACTTGTTAGGGCGTGCAGGAAAGCTTGAAGAAGCATGGAATTTTATCAAAAATATGCCAATTGAACCAGATGTTATAGGTTGGGGTTCTCTTTTAGCTTCTAGTTTTGTTCATAAAAACATGGATCTTGCAAAAGTTGGGGCAGAGAAACTGCTGTTAATCGCACAAGTCATACAAAAAAATGTGTGAACCACGTTCTCCACAAAGCTTTTGTGGTTTCTTGTATTACAAAAAGGATAAGCCAAACCACGTGGTCCAGCCGAACCACCAAGCTCAGCCGAATCTCAAGACCCATCCGAAACATGGTAGCTCAGTCGAACCACCAAGCTCAGCCGAATCTTAAGACTCAGCCAAACAAGGTAGCTCAGCCGAACTACTCTACAACCAAACCACACTAGCCGAACCTCCTCACAACCAAACCTAACAAAGAACAAAACCTTAGCCGAACCTAGTGGTTTTGTAAGCCCTAGCCGAACAATTTGTGAGCCCTAACCGAACCTCACCAAAACCCTAGTTGAACCATTTGTGAGCTTGATGTGTTGTCGTGTAGGGTCAATTATTTGATTATCAAGTTTTAAATTTATATTTAGCCGACAAACCTAAAACAACACTTTAACAAGCAGTGTACCCGGTCAAGATGGAGTTTCGCGTTAAGTAGGGTGTCGAACACTAAGAGTGAAACACTAATCCTATATTAAAATACTCCATAATGCAAGCACGTCTGGTCGTCTACCATGTATGTTAAAAGAGGGTTCTGCATACTCAGTTTGAAAAGACGGCGCATGCTCACTTAAAAAAAATTGGTTCAAGGTCTCTTTAGTATTTTGACATTGTAGATTTGTAGGGTAGAAATTCAATTACTTCAGTGTCTTGTTTGTTGAAATTTATATGTACACAAAAGTTCCTATAAAACAGTGATGCTTCTGCATACTCAAATTGACTACGGAAAAATTTGTCATGCGAGAAACTATAACTCTGCTCGAAGCCCAATTTTTCCGTATCACGCTGCAATTGTAAATGTATCCGTCTACCCATCGACTGCAACACAATTACACAAGGGTTATCCATGATATCTTGACTTCATGAAACAAAATGACCATACTATACTTATCACAGTTAACAACCATAGTAAGTGTAACATAAAAACTGAGAGAGAACAAAGGCCATTAAAGTAAAAAATGTAAATGGAAGGACCAAATTTACATATGAACACAAACAAGTGTCTGATAACTGATGGTTGATGTATCCAAGAGGATAAAGTCAACTAGAACATCACAGTGTCCAGTTAACTGAAGAATGGTTAAAGCAATAAGGGTTTATGAGCTTGGTGGTCCTGAGGTTTGATCATCTCCTCACACATGTTTTCTTGTTTAAATATATGGAAATATATTGGATATGTGAATTACTATGTTAATCTTTTCTTTAAGGAACTAGCATATATTTATTCACTTTAGTCACCTATTATTGCTGGATATGGTCTGTTGATAATTCATTTTGAACATAATATGTGTGTTGTGATTGTTATGTGAGAGAAACACGTTGAAGTAGAAATATTACATTTCTGAATATCCTGCTTATTTTTATTGTGTTTGTAAATGCTTATGAAGAAAATGTTTTTAAAGGTACTGAAATGGGAGGATATTGAGATAGCGGATCCCAGTGGCGGATCCAGAAATTTGAATTAGAGTATGCACATTTAGAATAAGATTTAAGTTTATTGGATTCTCGGGTTGGGTTTTACGGGTCGGGTTTTTTAAGATCGGGTTTTTCGTGATTTGAATTATGTGCGATTGTTTGTTCATTAGTATCCGAGCTAACAGTTGATTTGGTTTATCAAAATTGGGTCATACGAGACTCTATTATTTATTCAGATCCATCTATTTCAGTTGGGATTTTGATATTGATCTAATAAAATTAAAAGGACACATCACCTTTTGTAATAGGATATAATGTTATTTTCTTATATTAGTGTGATCGATTCAAACATAAATCATGATCGAAGATAAGTGAAACAAAACTAATGTTAATCTTTTCGTACCAAGAACAATAAGCTAACAATTTCACATTTAATAATCTTATAAAAAAACAATCTTAAAAACATATAAAAGGAGTCAAATTTCCAAGTAGTTTAAATCCCTAATTTTGCAAAAAAAAAATGCTAAAAGCAAAAATAGAAGATCTCAAACTTTTTTCATGTAAGTAGTAGTGTTAAAAAAAGTGATCAAATTCATGTATAAAGTTATAGTTTTGAGTTGATCACTTTGTTGGGCCGAGGGATATGGTTGGGCTCAAATTAAACTTATACTAATTAACTTTATTTACAACAATACAACGGGCCTAGTAATACATCAAAACCTATTGACTTTTTGACCATCATTTCCTTCTTCACATCTAACAGTCAAGTTTTTATTTTCTTCTTCATTTTTCTTTTTCTCGAAATTTATGGGTATGCACAGAAAATTTCTCAGTATTTTAGAGGGTATGCACTCACAGATTCATAGTGTATTTTATGCTCACTTTTGTAAAAAACAAAAAAAAAATTACACTACCAAAATTTTTCACAGGGTATGCACGTGCATACCCTGCTTACAAGGTAGATCCGCCCCTGGCGGATCCTAAAGAAGGCGAGATAAGAGTGAAAAACAAAGCGATTGGTGTTAACTTTGTTGATATCTATCACCGTACCGGTGTTTATAAGGTCCCTGAAATTCCTTGTACACCTGGTTTGTTCCTTAAGATCCATTTTAGACATTAGTACAAATATCACGGCTCTTTGAATGTGGCATACATGAACTCGAAATCATGTAAAAAACGTATGAATGAGTGTCAAATCAATACAAGAATAAGTTTGATTTGCAGGGGTAGAGGCAGTAGGTGTGGTGACAGCCATCGGACCAGGGGTGAATGATTTGAAAGTTGGAGATATGGTTTATCATTCAGGTAGTGGAACGTATACAGAAGAAAAAATTGTTTTGGCGGACAAAGCAATGCCTCTTCCACCTATTGATCCTTTAATAGTTGCATCTGTCGTGGGTAAAGGATTAACCGCTCATTTTCTTGTCAAAAGTTGGTTCAAGGTAAGATACACTATGCTTAATCAGAAAAAAAAAGTATGGTAACACCCAATACCGTCTTCCATGGTGTATGGGAGAGGTTGAGATGTAGACAGCCATACCCCTACTTAAGGTAGAGAGGTTGCTTCCGGTTTGTAACACCCTCAAAAATGTGTCGCAGCGGAAATATGTCTGGGGGCGTTACTTCATAATACAATAGCACAAGATACAAGAGAACGACCTCTAAATGTGTCGTTTGAAAAGCAATCTCGTTGATTTTCTTGAAATTGATATAACATTTGTCCCATAACTGCATCACAATGAAAAGCTTGAAAGCAATACAACGAGATTTAATCATTTGTATGTAAGTAGAAATCCATGAATAAAATCTTGCCAAATTCAGACTCCAATACACATCAAGTAAGCCAAGCATCTAATTCACCTAATAAAAACATGCTTAAAAGTGTAAATATAAAGTTGGTGAGTTCATAGATTTGTTTAAGTATAAATGTTGCACCAAAGATTTGCAAAGTGTGTATGACCATTTCAACCCTTATAATAGTCACAAAATTGTACGTATGAAAGTTGGACCGCAATTGGTCAAAGTATGCATGATAATTGAAAATATCACGAAATGTTTCAAGTATGTATTGCCAAATGAGTGATTACGATTACTCTAAGTTCATGAAACCGATGCACTAACTGAAATCAAGGATATGTACCCATCGTAGGTGTCCCCTCCAAGAACACCCGGGCAGTAATGAAATTAATATGTACCCATCGCAGGTGTCCCCTCCAAGAACACCCGGGCAGTAATGAAAAGAATATGTACCCATCGTAGGTGTCCCCTCCAAGAACACCCGGGCAGTAATGAAATTAATATGTACCCATCGCAGGTGTCCCCTCCAAGAACATCAAGGCAGTAATGAAATATTGTGCTCATACTGGATGTCCTACCTGGCACACCCGAGCATTGAAATAACGGGTTTGTATTGAGTATGTAAACAGTTTTGTAAAAGTGTATGTAAACAAGTTACGAAATCAAGTATGCAATCAAGTTTGCAATCAAGTATGTAAACAAGTTGTAATGAGCATGTATTCTCCCCCGAGATTTGTAAAGTAATTGTAAAACAAATGAAAGAGGGGCTATAAACTCACCTTAGAGTTGCAGAACGATTAGTAGAAATGTACACATTGCACAACACAAACGGAAACCAGAACGGCTAGACCAAGGAGTTGCAGGTTATCTTAACGGTTATGACCCACTAGCTTAGGATAATGTATTTGGGTTTCCGGATGGATGATTACATCAACGCGACACGTTGATAAAAGATTAGATTTCAAGTTGTAATAGTTTGGTGGTTGGTTAAATAAAAGAAATCGAAAAGTAACGCAAAGTATGTAATATATTCCGTATATATTACATATGAAAAATTGAACATGTATATAATTCATAATGTGAATTATATAACAAAGGCAAACAACCGAAAGGATAATACAAAGTGTATATAATACGCGACATGTATTATATATGAAAATAAAATAAAGTATATAATACCTTGCAAGTATTATACAAGAAACGTGAGAAAATAATTGTAACAATATAATTCGACACGTTTTCTGAAATCACCAATTAAATTATTAAAAACGTTCTTGCATAAGAGTAAACGCACATTTTAAAATAATACTTAATAAGTTAGTATTTCGTTTTCCTTGACGGGTTTTAGCTAGAATAATTGTCTCATATGTAAAAGTATAGTTTTCGTTTATTAATCGGTTCATTGTATAATTACAATTTAATGATCTTAAAACTATATTACTACTTCCTTTTTATCGGGTTTCTAAAATAATAGAAATTATAGTGAAATTTACTAAGTGTAGAAATTTATATAAATTTCGACATGACCTATTCGTTTATACAACGTTTTCCATTTTCACAAAACTCAACGTTTTTCACCTTTCAATCAACCCGTGTTGCAAAATACCTGAGTTTCAATAAATGTCTAAACTAAATCAATAAGTGACAAAGTAAGTAAAACCAAACACACCCTCACGGCTATTAAACAATGAACCAAACACCATAGATGGAACACAAAAACGAAAATTATAATTAACATATTTATTTAACCATTTAAACCACCATTTAGATCCGGTTTTATATTTATAAAATCTTACGATATATTTAGTAGTTGTTTTATATAAACCAAACGCACCCTAAAGGCTGTTTCACAGCCAACCAAACACACCCTCGTGGTGTTTCTGTCAACCCAAACGCACCCTATTCGATATTCTGTTAAACCAAACGCACCCTTTTGGTTATTCTGTTAAACCAAACGCACTCTAGTGAATCTGATAAACCAAACGCACCCTTTCGGTGCTACCACAAAACCCGACGCCCATGTTGGTGTTTCTTGTTAAACCCAACGCACCCTGGTGGGTTTTTATCAACAACCAAACGCACCCTAGCGGTGACTGAGAAAAAAAACAGACGCACCCTTATCGGTGGCTGGGCCGTGGAGTGGCAGCCGGGGTGGTGGAGGTCACGGTGGTGACGAGATGATGATGGTGGTGTAGATGGTGTGGTGGATGTGGTGCGGCTGTGCGTCGGCAGTGGTGGTGGCCGACGAAGATGAAGGTGACGATGGTGTCGGTGGAGATGACGTGGTGATGTTGTTGGTGATGATGGCAGCGGCTGTTGGTGGCAGCCATGGTGGCGATGGTTGTTGGTGTTTTCGATGGTGATGGCGGAGTGGCGAGGATGTTGCTGTCGTGGTGGTGATGTCGAGTGGGGTGGGGATGGATCGGTGGTGGTGATGAAGATAGTTGTGGTGAGGTGGCCGGAGGTCGCCGGAGCGGCGCCAAAAATAAGGAGAGGGGAGGAGGAGGCTAGGGTTTGTCAAAAATGAGTATAACCCTAATACCAAATCTATATATACTCAAAAAGTTTTAAAAAATATGGAAAGTTTAATATAGATGAGGGTTAATTGTTGTAAGTATTACCACAGGGACCAATAGTGTAATTTTTGTATAATATTGGTTGGGGACTCGTTTAAGCTAGTTAACGGACGATTCAAAACACGAAAGTTGCGCCATTGTTTTCCAAATAGTTTTTCCTGCGAAAATGAGTATTTACATGACTATTATTTCATAATTGTTTTATAACATTTATTTAAAATGTTTATCATTTATTTGTGTATCACTGGTAAACTTTGTCTGAAAAATAAAACTTTAACTTGAACATCCGCGTTTGAATAAACGCTTTTGAATAACATGTTAATTAATTTATTAAATATTTTTATTTAATAAAAGTGATAATTAAATATAATTTAATTATTTCCGGGTCGTTACGCGTTGTGTGCGGTGTTCAAAATTTTGCGAGGGTATTTCAGTCATTTTCTGCTTGTTTTCGGGTCTCGGGCAAAACTAAAAAGTTGTCCGGAATGTCTTTTTACATCAAATTGCTTTAGAGTCCGAGTCGTGAAAACGTGATTTGGCGGGTCGTTGTTGATAAGTCAACTTAGGAATAACATATATTTTCTCGTTTTCAAGTCAAATAAGTAAAAATAAATTTGCACATGAGAGATATGTAATAATAAATATGTATTATTATTTAAATATGTTTCAAAAAATTACCGGTTACGCGGTAATCGTTTTTATGTGACAATAAAAGATCAAAAGTCAAAAAGTCAAGTCGGACCCGAAAAGTCAAAGGGTAAAATAGTCATTTAAAATTTCAAAAATTGCCGGTTGTTACAGTACCTACCCCTTAAAGGAATCCCGTCCCGGGATTCGATTCTTGTTAACCTACTGTGTGACCAAGAAAAGATTTAAGATTTAATAACCAGTTTTTAAACATGGCGTTGATAACTTTAGTCAGCAAAATTAGATGTTTCGACACTTCTCAATATACCAAAAATTTTGGCTAAGTTTGACCAGGATATTTAATCCATCAAAATAGGTATCTCAAATAAATATTATTACAGGTCTTATGACTGATATAAACGCGTTATAAAGAAAGTCTCATAATAGTGAAAACATCGGAGGAGAAAGTGTAGTCGCGTGAGTATGTTTGTATAAAGTTTCAAATGTTCAAGGACGAAGTCTCGTTTCTGATATCTGTAATGTTCGATGATTAATATCGGACGAGGTTAATGGATGTAAGTATTCAACTTACTTGGCAGTGCTAGGATGAATCAAATTCATTAGCTCAAGTGTGCACAAGTCGGTTAGCTCCACAAACAGTTCGCGATTGTAAGGATTTGTAACGGCAAAAGTAGTAACTTAAGAATGAGTTCAGGTAGTTCCAAGTGAGGCCCTAAGATTCTGCTGAGTGGTAAGACACAATTGTTTCTAGATCTTTTTGACGGATTCCTGTGATTATCGGGTTCGAGTTTATACTCGTGTCATATCGGATACCATTAAGTCCACTCATTTATAACCCCTTATTTACATAAAGAAGCGTCCAAATTTATGTAAGTAAGAAATGATAAACTTATGGTTCGGTGATTTACAATTTATCTATTTAAATGAAGAGGCGTCACAATCCTTTCAAATAAAGAGATTATAAAGCATCCTACTTAATAATTTTCGATGCAATACGCGTACTCACATAACCTTCAAGGTGGTGGATGACATGACGACGCATGTGTTCTAATGAGTATGGGACGAGTGTTTAAAACTCGTCTTCGAAGACGGGGAGTAAAACAATAAGGGAAGATCGACATAGCGTTCAAAATGATTGACGAGTATACGGTTATAGTAAATAAGATAAAGGTCTTATGAACGAGTTAACATAGCAATTATCGTATCAATCCTCCTATTACAAGTCCAGCCCATACAAGACTTGTAATACTTAAATTCACACATAACTCCATGTAAACAGAACTGTAACGGGTTTTGTTAATATAGCAATTATCATATCAATTCTTATATTACAAGTCTCGCCCATACAAGACTTGTAATACTTCGATTCATACATAATCCCATGTGAACAAACTTGTGACGGTTTTCATGTAATACGATATTGTATAAAGTCCTAAAAAAATGTTTTCAAAAACCGTTGTTTATATTACAATGTCTGAGGACGAAGTGAGAACATTGTGCAACTCACAATGTCTAAAAAGTAAAATGAGACCATTGTGCAACTCACAATGTCTTAAGAAATGTTCTGGTATTTATATAAATAACTCTTATATAAATAAATGTAAAATATACGCAAAGGGATGTAAGCATATATATTATATATGTATGTCATGTAAGCATGTAATGTAACAAGTAATGCAAGCAGGTAAGCAAGTAGTGTGTATGCACTTTGAAAATGTTTGATGTGATGCAATGTTTGGGAAAACGGTTATAGTCTAGGGTAAAATATGCAACCTAGTTCTCTATAACCAGTGCTCTGATACCAATCTGTAACACCCCAAAAATGTGTCGCAGTGGAAATATGTCCGGGGGCGTTACTTCATAATACAACGACACAGGATACAAGAGAACGACCTCTAAATGTGTCGTTTGAAAAGCAATCTCGTTGATTTTCTTGAAATTGATATAACATTTGTCCCATAACTGCATCACAATAAAAATCTTGAAAGCAATACAACGAGATTTAATCATTTGTATGTAAGTAGAAATCCATGAATAAAATCTTGCCAAATTCAGACTCCAATACACATCAAGTAAGCCAAGCATCTAATTCACCTGATAAAAACATGCTTAAAAGTGTCAATATAAAGTTGGTGAGTTCATAGATTTGTTTAAGTATAAATGTTGCACCAAAGATTTGCAAAGTGTGTATGACCATTTCAACCCTTATAATAGTCACAAAATTATACGTATGAAAGTTGGACCGCAATTGTTCAAAGTATGCATGATAATTGAAAATATCACGAAATGTTTCAAGTATGTATTGCCAAATGAGTGATTACGATTACTCTAAGTTCATGAAACCGATGCACTAACTGAAATCAAGGATATGTACCCATCGTAGGTGTCCCCTCCAAGAACACCCGGGCAGTAATGAAATTAATATGTACCCATCGCAGGTGTCCCCTCCAAGAACACCCGGGCAGTAATGAAAAGAATATGTACCCATCGTAGGTGTCCCCTCCAAGAACACCCGGGCAGTAATGAAATTAATATGTACCCATCGCAGGTGTCCCCTCCAAGAACATCCGGGCAGTAATGAAATATTGTGCTCATACTGGATGTCCTACCTGGCACACCCGAGCATTGAAATAACGGGTTTGTATTGAGTATGTAAACAGTTTTGTAAAAGTGTATGTAAACAAGTTACGAAATCAAGTATGCAATCAAGTATGTAAAAGAGATTGTAAATGAATATGTAAACAAGTTGTAACGAGCATGTATTCTCCCCCGAGATTTGTAAAGTAAATGCAAAACAAGTGAAAGAGGGGCTATAAACTCACCTTAGAGTTGCAGAACGATTGGCAGAAATGTACACATTGCACAACACAAACGGAAACCGGAACGGCTCGACCAAGAAGTTGCGGTTTATCTTAACGGCTATGACCCACTAGCCTAGGATAATGTATTTGGGTTTCCCGATGGATGATTACATCAACGCGACACGTTGATAAAAGATTAGATTTCAAGTTGTAATAGTTTGGTGGTTGGTTAAATAAAAGAAATCGAAAAGTAACGCAAAGTATGTAATATATTCCGTATATATTACATATGAAAAATTGAACAAGTATATAATTCATAATGTGAATTATATAACAAAGGCAAACAACCGAAAGGATAATACAAAGTGTATATAATACGCGACATGTATTATATATGAAAATAAAATAAAAGTATATAATACCTTGCAAGTATTATACAAGAAACGTGAGAAAATAATTGTAACAATATAATTCGACACGTTTTCTGAAACCACCAATTAAATTATTAAAAACGTTCTTGCATAAGAGTAAACGCACGTTTTAAAATAATATTTAATATGTTAGTATTTCGTTTTCCTTGACGGGTTTTAGCTAGAATAGTTGTCTCATTTGTAAAAGTATAGTTTTCGTTTATTCATCGGTTCATTGTATAATTACAATTTAATAATCTTAAAACTATATAACTACGTCCTTTTTATCGGGTTTCTAAAATAATAGAAATTATACTGAAATTTACTAAGTGTAGAAATTTATATAAATTTCGACTTGACCTATTCGTTTATACAACGTTTCCCATTTTTACAAAACTCAACTTTTCACCTTTCAATCAACCCGTGTTGCAAAATACCCGAGTTTTAATATATGTCTGAACTAAATCAATAAGTGACAAAGTAAGTAAAACCAAACACACACTCACGGCTATTAAACAACGAACCAAACACCCTAGATGGAACACAAAAACAAAAATAATAATTAACGTATTTATTTAACCATTTAAACCACCATTTAGACCCGGTTTTATATTTATAAAATCTTACGATATATTTAGTAGTCGTTTTATATAAACCAAACGCACCCTAAAGGCTGTTTCGCAGCCAACCAAACACACCCTCGTGGTGTTTCTGTCAACCCAAACGCACCCTTTCGGTGCTACCACAAAACCCGACGCACCATGTTGGTGTTTCTTGTTAAACCCAACGCACCCTAGTGGGTTTTTATCAACAAACAAACGCACCCTAGTGGTGACTAAGAACAAACCAGACGCACCCTTATCGGTGGCTGGGCCGTGTAGTGGCAACCGGGGTGGTGGAGGTCACAGTAGTGACGAGATGATGATGGTGTTGATGGTGTGGTGGATGTGGTGCGGCTGTGCGTCAGCAGTGGTGGTGGCCGACGAAGATAAAGGTGACGATGGTGTCGGTGGAGATGACGTGGTGATGTTGTTGGTGATGATGCCAGCGGCTGTTGGTGGCAGCCATGGTGGCGATGGTTGTTGGTGTTTCCCATTCCGCAGTGGACATCACGCATATAAATGTCGTGTACCAAGTGAACGCTAATACACCCGCAGAGGGATCCACACCCGAATAGATCTATTTTCATAACATACTCCCGCGCTCACACCTCCAAGTGATTTACAGTTCAGAAAACGCTGTGACTAGACTGAATGTACCCTAATTTTTGGCAGGGATACAATAATGCGTATATATATACTCCCGTTACTGGTGTCCCCTCCAAGAACACCCGGGCAGTATGTAAAAATATGATTTCCCGTTACCGTGTCCCCTCCAAGAACATCCCGGCAGTACGTTATTGCTATCAGTTCAATCAGCCTAAGCTAATCCGAAATTATTTCAAATGAAAAGTATGCATTAGTGACCAAAAATGAAGTCAAATAATGTATCCCATAGCGAGCTATGCAAATAAGTATAAACCAATTTGTAAACAATCCTGTCAATGCATTTGTAAACAAGCAATGTTCTCACCCCAAAAATATATGTAAAACCAGTAAAACATGGGGCTATAAACTCACAAAATCCCTTAAAACAATCACATTGTTATAAGATAACCAAGTATAAGAATTTGTAGCCAAGCATGTATCCCCCTCGTATCCCCCTCGCGGGGGTTATAAAACATTCAAAGATTGAAAAGGCGAGGATATGAACTTACATTGATTAAAGACCACATCAATTAATCCAATTAAAATCACAACTAATCTCTGCAGACGATCTACGCCACGACCTATAGAAATTTTGTCGTTCGATAAACCCTTACAAAATACGACCAACGATTGCGTACATCGTTACCATGAATCAGACATATATTTAATATAGTATACTACCTATTTACATTGATGAGAAATCCCACCTTGTCGCGTCTTTAAAAAAACCTTATCCCATAGTATATTTTATTTATGAAAATATAATACTATTTTCCGTCCAATCCTAACTTATCTCAATTTCTAAAGCCGATAAGCCTCGCGGCAAAGTAAAATGCCATTACGAACAACTTTCGTGTTTCGCCGGAAGGCTGAAACGGGCTCGAAAGTGCTCAAATCGTTTAATTAATAGATATGTCAGATTTAATATATTAAAAATAACTTATTTTCTATTAAAGTGTATATTCCGATTTCGTTCCCATTATCTTTCTTCGAATTGGGAGTTTTAGAAGTCCCGTTTTATGTCTAAACGTCCGTCAAAATATAATTTGTTATATTCTATAAACTAAAGTCTAACTTATCAAAGTCTCGAATTCCGAATCCCACATTCTATTTTCTGATTTAAATTACTCATTATATAATGGCACTAAAGTCCATTTTTTAGTCGGAATTCTCGTCTCAAATATGTCTAATATCGCTTATTCATCAATATAAATCTCGTTTTAATATTTATTCATGTTTTACTAGACCGCGCAAGTTATACCGGATTTTATCACATATAATCAATTTATTATATAATGAAATAATTGAATACTTTTAAACTAAACGCACCCTTTTTCGGTGTCACCACACTCAAACGCACCCCACGGCTGTTATGAACAGCCAAACGCACCCTTGTGCGTGGCTGTTAAGCCAAACGCACCCTTGTGCGTAACTCAACAAACCAAACGCACTCCTTATGGCTATACCCGGCTGTCCCTAAGCCTAACCCGATACCCCGGCTGTTTCGACAGCCAACACAAGCATCCCTCGTCCCCCCGGCTGTTTGGCAGCCTACCAAACAAACGCGCCCTAGTGGTTGTTAACCCTTAACCAACCAAACACTCTCGACACACTCGGCTGTCCCGCAGCCAAGCTAACACACCCCTTTTTGTTATAACTCAAACCAACCCAAACACGCCCTAGGTGGGGCTGTCACAGCCAAAACGTTGCCACCCCCCCTCCCCCGTCGGGTGGCTGCCACCTGAAACATACGCACCCCCGAGGTGCGAGACCAACTCGACACACCCCCTAGGTGGGGCTGTTACAAACCAAACGGACCCTTTTCCGTTGTATAACAACCCGACGCAAACCAAACGCAGCCCTCGGCTGTTAAACTCAACCCGAACCCACCCCTTGGCTGTTATAAACCAAACCAAACGCACCCTTGTCGCTGTGTGGTCAGCAGCCAAGCGCACCCTACTCTGTGAACCCCAACGCCGATGCACCCTTGTGGTTTATACTCCCAACCCAAACAAACCCGACACCCCTTGGTGGTTATAACCTTAACCCGTACGCACCCTTTTTGTGTGAACACCAACGCACCCTTGTTGGTGGTTTTTATAACCGAACCAAACAAACAAACATCCCTTGGTTGCTATTAAACCCACGCACCCTATGCGGGTCGTGGTGATGATGATGACAGTGGTGATGGGTTGCGGCTGTCGGAGCGGGAAGGGAAAAATGGGTTGCGCGTGGAGTGAGAGTGGGTAGTGGGATCGAGTGAATCCGGAGTTTGGGGAGTGTTTTTTGGTCTTCGGCCGCCGTCGGAAAACTTTTCCGGCGGGCTTTTCCGGCGAAGACCAAAAACACTCCCCACCTCCGGATCTACTCGATCCCCACTACCACTCTCCTCCACGCGCCATTTTTCCCTTCCCCCTCTCCGACAGCCGCAACCCTTCACCAACTAATCATCAATCAACACCAACGACCCCATAGGGTGCGTGGGTTTAATAGCAACCAAGGGATGTTTGTTTGTTTGGTTCGGTTATAAAAACCACCAACAAGGGTGCGTTGGTGTTCACACAAAAAGGGTGCGTACGGGTTAAGGTTATAACCACCAAGGGGTGTCGGGTTTGTTTGGGTTGGGAGTATAAACCACAAGGGTGCATCGGGTTGTGGGTTCACAGCCGTAGGGTGCGTTTGGCTGTGACCACCACGCGACAAGGGTGCGTTTGGTTTTGGGTTTATAACAGCCAAGGGGTGGGTTCGGGTTGAGTTTAACAGCCGAGGGCTGCGTTTGGTTTGCGTCGGGTTGTTATACAACGGAAAAGGGTCCGTTTGGTTTGTAACAGCCCCACCTAGGGGGTGTGTCGAGTTGGTCTCGCACCTCGGGGTGCGATGATTGCAGGTGGTCAGCCACCCGACGGGGGAGGGGGGGGGGGACGTTTGGTTGTGACAGCCCCACCTAGGGCGTGTTTGGGTTGGTTTGAGTTATAGCAAAAAGGGGTTTTGTAGTGCATTGGCTGCTGACTAGCCGAGTGTGTCGAGAGTGTTTGGTTGGTTAAGGGTTAACAACCACTAGGGCGCGTTTGTTTGGTAGGCTGCCAAACAGCCGGGGGGACGAGGGATGCTTGTGTTGGCTGTCGAAACAGCCGGGGTATCGGGTTAGGCTTAGGGACAGCCGGGTATAGCCATAAGGAGTGCGTTTGGTTTGTTGAGTTAAAACGCCAACAAAAGGGTGCGTTTGGCTTAACAGCCACGCACAAGGGTGCGTTTGGCTGTTCATAACAGTCGTGGGGTGCGTTTGAGTGTGGTGACACCGAAAAAGGGTGCGTTTAGTTTAAAAGTATTCAATTATTTCATTATATAATAAATTGATTATATGTGATAAAATCCGGTATAACTTGCGCGGTCTAGTAAAACATGAATAAATATTAAAACGAGATTTATATTGATGAATAAGCGATATTTATGACATATTTAAGACGAGAATTGGACTAAAAATGTACTTTATGCCATTTATAAATGAGTAATTTTAAATCAGAAAAATAGAATGTGGATTCGGGAATTCGAGACTTTGATAAGTTAGACTTTGGTTTACAAAATATAACAAATTATATTTTGACGGACGTTTAGACATAAAACGGGACTTCTAACTCCCAATAACGAAGAAACTGGATCGAAATCGGAATATACACTTTAATAGAAAATAAGTTATTTTTAATATATTAAATCTGACATATCTATTGATTAAACGATTTGAGCACTTTCGAGCCCGTTTCAGCCTTCCGGCGAAACACGAAAGTTGTTCGTAATGACATTTTACTTTGCCGCGAGGACTTATCAGCTTTAGAAATTGAGATAAGTTAGGATTGGACGGACAATTATATATATACATAAATAACTAAAGGTTTAAGGTTTTAAATACCGCCCCCCAAAAGTGGATTTCTCATACATGTAAATATGTATGTATACCTATGTAAAAATATGTATGTATTTCATGGTAAATGTACGCATCGTTGGTCGTAATTTCGTACTTGTTATAATCGAACGACCAAAAATTATAGCGTGGTCGGATCGTTGCAGATTCAGTTGTGATTTACATGCATAATTGATCGTGTCTTTAATCAATGTAAGTTTCAAATTCCTCGCTTTCAATCTTTGATTTTTATAACCCTCAGGGGGATACATGCTTGGCTACAAATTCTTATACTTGGTTATCTTATAACAATGTGATTGTTTTAAGGGATTTTGTGAGTTTATAGCCCCATGTTTTACTGGTTTTACATATATTTTTGGGGTGAGAACATTGCTTGTTTACAAATTTGCATTTACAGGATTGAATACAAATTGGTTACATACTATTTGCATAGCTTGCTATGGATAACAATATTTGACTTCATTATTGGTACCCTAATGCAACTTTTCATTTGAGAAATAATTTCGGATTAGCTTAGGCTGATTTGAACTATAGCGAAAACATTACTGCCACGTGTATCTTGAGGGGAACACCGTAACGGGAGTCCAATCTTTTAACTTACTGTCCCGGGTGTTCTTGGAGGGGACACCGTTAACGGAGTATCATCTATACCCAATATTTGATCCCTCCAAATTAAGGGAACATACATGACTACGTCACAGCGTTATGACCTGTACAAAACACTTGAGGGAGAGGCGCGAATGTTATTAAATATATCTTTTCGGGTGTGGATCCCTGTTCGGTGATTAGACGATCACTTTGTACACGAACATTATACGTGATGTCCCGCCTTTCTATCTATATGTATTTCGTGTATATATGTATGTAAGTAATATATTGTGTAAATTTTTGGGTATTGGGTACACTTGTGGGTTTTTGTTGAAGCGTAGAAAAGTTTTGGTGCTTTCGGGTATGCCTAAACTTAATTTATCGTGAAACGTAAACGTTTTACGTAACCGACAAAAATAAAATATAAAGAGTTGATTATTACTTTCAAAAAAATAAAATAATGTTTCTATTGTTGGTAAAATGTTATCGTTTAAGTGGGTCAATCGTCTCGTAAAATAATATTTATAAATTTAAAACTCATATAAATATTATATAAATGATTCTAAAAATGTTTCGCCAAATTTTTTATTAAAAATGAACCAACACTATTCATGTTAGGATATAGTGTATAAAAATCATATTTCTCTTGTTTTATTCGTTAAGTGAAAATTTTTAGCTTACGCGATTTAATTATGTGATGAGAATTAAAGTAAAAGCGCACGAGAGAAAGAAAAAAATAAATAGTGAATTTAATGACGTCGTTCATTGATCAAAAATACGGATTGTTACAGTCCTTCCCCGTTAAATGAGCCTTGTCCTCAAGGCTCAGGTTGCAACACCTGAAGAAGGTACGGGTTCAGAGAAGAGATGTGGAAATTTCTTTCGGATTTGTGTTGATAAAGAGGTGTAGGTTTTAATGTGACTACTCTCAGCATGGGCATGGTTCTTCCTGAATTATACATAGGTGATCAAGTTATGTATATTTGAGGACTAACGATGCAATGCTCATTTTGTCAAAATAGTGTTATGTTTTTATGAGATTTGAGAGAGTAACTTGTATAACTAAAATAAAGATTTAAAGTAACATTGGCGAAATGAAAAGCCTCATGGCATAAATGAATGATGGTATCGTGTAAAAAAAAATAGCTCATATATATATGGGTATTCTCATATAATACCAGTATTGACGCTCAAGGGAGTAAATGAGAAATCGGGAAGTACACGAAAATTAGAATGATCAATATTTATATAACGGACCAATATAAGGTAAATAGTAAAACATCATATGATAGACGTAAGAGAGCAAAATTATAACCAAGTGTTATATAATCATTATTCATGTAATTAGCAATATGGATGCAAAAGAGAGCTTATAAGTTACCTGGGAGCAAGCAAGCGCGGATATCGGATAAAACAAGGAAAGACTATATATTTTGAAAAACATGGTCATAGTCTAGGTTTTGAAAACGACCTAGTTCTCTATGACTTCAGCTCTGATACCATCTGTAACACCCCCAAAATTCAGGACAACGCAGCGGAATGGTAACATTGGGGTGCTACTTCAGGGCACAAAACACAAGTCACGGAAAACGACCTTAAAATGGACGTTTTAAATAAAGTCATATTCTATTTAATAAAAGATCAGAGGAGTTTTTTGCCTCAGGTTTATTATAACTTATTAAGAAATAACATTGTCAAAAGTTTGTCGAATGGGATATACAGTTATTAAGCTTTCAAAAATATATCCGCGCGACTCGAATGCTCCCAATGCTCCACTAGCAAAATAGTAACCTGAAAATACATGCTAAAACGTCAACAATAATGTTGGTGAATTCATAGGTTTAAGTAAAAAGCAATATTGAAATAATTTAAGAAATATTTCAGAAGAAAAGTAGCGTTACAACATTTAAAAGTGTTATTTCCGAAATCCAAGTAGTGATTAAGTAAATCAAGAAGTATTTAAAAGTGGACCACAAGATCGAAGTAAATGGTGGACTAAGTTAAAAAAAAAAAAAAAAAAAAAATAAATGTAGTATTCCGAAGTCCAAAATAGGTAAGGTAGACAAGAGAAACACATTCATCATGTCCAACACTTGTATTATTGCACTAAGCTCATGACCTCGAAGCTGTATTCGTAATTATAATGGATTTGCACCAGTAATCGTATTTGCACCAGTAATCGTAATTATAATGGATTTGCACCAGTAATCGTAATTATAATGGATTTGCACCAGTAATCGTATTTGCACCAGTAATCGTAATTATAATGGATTTGCACCAGTAATCGTATTTGCACCAGTAATCGTAATTATAATGGATTTGCACCAGTAATCGTAATTATAATGGATTTGCACCAGTAATTGTGGCTCTTAGGCAATAGCATTCATGCAATAATCTGGATAGCATACAATTTTGAAAACACTTGTGTCCAAAGTAAAACAAGCATTAAGTTCACCTATCATGCTCATCTCGAACTCGTCATGCATGATTTTGGCAAATTCATCACACATGTCTTGACAAGTCGAACCAAATATAATGTCATCAACATATATTTGAACAATGATGAGATTTGAGCTTTTCTTCTTAGTAAAAAGAGTGTTATCTACCATTCCCATTTTATATTCATGTTTAATAAGGAAAGCTTTTAATCTATCATACCAAGCTTTAGGTGCTTGTTTAAGACCATACAAAGCTTTCTTGAATTTATTAACATGATCCGGTTTTTCAAAATCAATGAATCTCGGAGGTTGTGCCATGTATACCTCCTTATTGATAAAACTGTTCAAGAATGCACATTTTACATCCATTTAGAATAGTTTAAAATCTAAGGCACAAGCATAGGCTAATAATATTCTAATAGACTCAAGTCTAGCAACCGGGGCATAAGTTTCATCATAATCGATGCCCTCTTGTTGGTTGTATCCTCGAGGAACTAACCTAACCTTATTTTGAGAAACAACATTGTTCTCGTCTAATTTATTTCTAAACACCCACTTAGTTCCTATGATTGTCATAATCTTAGGTTGTGGAACTAAGTCCCAAACGTCGTTAGCAATGAATTGATTTAATTCTTCTTGCATAGCGACTATCCAACTTTCATCACCTAAAGCCGCATTGACATTCTTAGGTTCTATAGTTGATATAAAACAAAAGAAGTTACTTTGGTTTTGAGCTTGTAACCTAAGGGTTCTTTGGTTAAGGTTTCCTATGACATTTTCTAGAGGATGGTTCCTAGATTCCTTAATATTGACTATTTCATCAATTTCTAGTGTTTCATCCTCAACAACATTTTTTAGGTTTTTCTTTTCGGTTGCCCTAATAGATTCTTCTTCATCTAAGTCATCATCCACCAATGGGTAATGTTTTAGAGGGTGGAGGAGTTTCATTGAAATTTACGTTGAGTGATTCTTCGATTTTCCTAGTGTGTTTATTAAGGATGATACAGGCTTTACTATTTTGGGAGTAACCTAAAAAGACACCTTCGTATGACTTTAGGTCAAACTTGGTAAGGTAGTCTTTGGTGTTTAATAAGAAGCACTTGCTTCTAAACACTCTAAAGTAATCTAACGTAGGTTTCCTACCTCGTAAAAGTTCGTAAGGTGTTTTTCCTATAATGGCTCTAATGAGGATTCGATTCAGAATATATGTTAAAGTGTCTACGACGTTACACCAAAACTTTTGTGGTAACGATTGCTCGCTCAACATAGTCTTACTCATTTCTTGAAGTGTCCTATTTTTCCTTTCGACCATGCCATTTGATTGAGGAGTGCGTGGAGCCAAGAAGTTATGTGTAATACCGTGGCATTACAAAACTCTCCAAATTGTACCTCATTATCAAATTCTCTACCATGGTCGGTTCTTATTGACACTATAGAACAACCTAGTTGGTTTTAGATTTTCCTACTAAATATTTCGAATTGATCGAAAGTCTTGGTTTTATCCTTAAGGAATTTAGTCTAAGTATACCTATAGTAGTTATCTACTATGACTAAGGTGTAAAAGGTTTCCTCCGTAACTCCATACGGCGGATAGACCAAAGAGATCCATATGGAGAAGTTCTAAGCATCTAGTCATTGAGACTATATTCTTAGCTTTGTGACTAGCGTAAGCTTGTTTCTTAAACAATTAACGGGAACAAAATATAACGCCCGACAATAAGCAAATACACTTGCTTAACTCTACAAAATGCAAACTAAATTTCTAAACCTAAATTAGGACAAAAGAAAATTTTAAGAAAAGAAAAAACCATTTTTTTGTTTATTTTTGGAATTGATTATGACTTTAAAAACTTATTTTAATTAATTAATCCTAAAAAATAACAAATTAAGTCCTAAAAATTTAGAAAAATGATTTTTAAACTTAGAAAAGTCTAAAGTAACTTAAAAACTCAGAAAACTATTTTTAACTATTTTTAAAATTAAAAACTTACTATTTTTAAATTAAAATAAAGATCAAAATGAAAATTAAAATTAAAATCTAAAAGGTGTAAAAATGATTTTACTGATTGTAAACCTAAAAGTAATTTTTATAAAACTAAAAACTATTTTTTTGTAATTTTCTGGAACTTTTTCTATTTTTTATGAATTTTCTAAAATTAAATCTTTCGAAAAATGATAGAAATTAAACTAATTAATGGAAAATTGTGAAAAATTCAGGGAAAATCATAAACGTTATCAGGAACTAAATAAAAATATTAACTACGAAAAAGCTAAACAAATAAGCCCTAAATATCTTCGGGTTTTTATCTAAAAGGAAATGAATTGTGTGTTAAGTATTTAATGTGGGAGAATAGATGGATGGTATGTAGCATTGGTGTTTAAAACGAGTGTGTTGTGTGTGGGAGGTCGTGGGTTCGAGGCTAGGCAACACCCTTTTTGGCACTTTTTTATTTTTTGAAAAACTAAAGATTACAAGTTTTTGAACAACTTTAATAAAGACAACACTAGCTTAAACTCAAAATTAAGCTCAAAAAGAGCTTGTGAAGATCTGATTGCAGAAAGTAAGCTTTTGAGCTCACTTTTGCTTGATTTAACTAAAAACTTTGCACAAGCTTAAATATAAGCTCAATTTGAAAACCAAAAAAATGTTCCTAACATCTTATGATATGCTTAAACTAGAAATGAAAAGCTATTTGATCATTTAATACTAAAAACTATCTAAAATTTAAACTGAAATCAGCAAACTCAGGTTTTAACTCAAAAAGCACAAAATTAAGCTAAGCTTATGAGCTCATTAGCCAGACATAAAATGATGCTTTTTGAAAACTAATTATCCTATTCTATAATGCTATAAGTTAAACATAGAAATAAGATACTACAAACTTTCAAATTCTAAATTTAAGAGGCTAAATTCTATTCCTACTGTTTTTGGTCTTTTTTGGATTTTTAAAACTTTTAAAAGCTAAATTACCCTAATGTTCTAGCTAGAAATTGAAAAGCAAGACTTAAAATATAATAAGCTATATCTAATCTATAAGCTAGCTAAAATTAAGATCCTAAATCCTATATTAACTAGCTTAAAAGCAACCAAAAAGGACAGCAGTAGTAACAAAGGTTATACTGATATGAAATGCTCCTTTGGACCAAAAAAAACTAATATTGCAGATGTCCAAAATGATTTTAATTTTGCATAATACACTCTATTTGAATTCTATTTGATCACAAGTAAAACCTCTAATCAAGCCTTAAAAAGTCTTAGATCAAAGTTTAGCAGGCAAAATAAGGTAGAATGGTTGCCCTGGTGCTGAGATCACTAGAATTAAGCCTACTTTTGAGATTTCGATAACTAACTTTTGAAAATGCTTTTCCTAATGATTATAAGTGAAAATGAAACTGACTCAAGTAAAATTAAGAGCTTACTTTGACTTTTGGTGGTCAAACAAGGCTAAACCAAACACTCCTTTATATTACTTGACAGATTTAAGCTAAAGCTTAAAATGAGAATCCTACTAACAAGGCTTAATACCAGATAACTACATCTTTTTACAAACTATTTAACATGAATCTATAATCTATTAAGATAAAATTGAAATCTACAATCTAAAAACTAGATATTTTTTGTTTTTTTTGAATTTAGACAAAGTAAATGAAAAACAAGATCAAAAGGCTTAAGCCTGAAAACAGATGATGGAAACAAAATATGATATAAAGCAAATTAAGCTACTAGTAAAGAAAATAAGCATTTAATGATAATTTAAAGCTCCTTATTAAGCAATTAAACTAAGCTCCCCTCCAATGCTAAGAGAATTAAAACAAGAAATTTAAAAGGGAACTTACAGCTTGCTTCAGCTTAATAGAAGCTTATAGGCTCTTAGAGCTTATCTACAGCTCTGGCTTTTCCAAGGATAAGCCAGTAATAGTCAATGGGATTCCTTCCTTAACTGAATCCCCTTCCATAAGCTCATTGGTCCAAAAAGTAAAGGTAATCAAGTTTAACTAATTTTTAAAAGCTTAAGTATGAGTAAGACTTGGTTTTATAAGCCCCCCAATCTCAAGCTTATAGTCTGAGAGTGCTATTGAAAGATTTATAGAACAGTGACATGAAAATTCGTGAGCTTGTAAGTGCTTATGACTTAAAAACAACTGATTAAAACATAGTAACAAGGATTTCTTGAACTTTTAAATAGGATACAAAGCTTTAAATCTGAATTTACATCCTAACTTAAGAGAAAATTACATTCAAAAGGAAATTGGCATAAGCTAAAATGTAAATTAGCTAAAAATACTAGTCTAGGTAAAAAATACTAGAAAAAGAAAGTTGAGTGTGTTGAGAGGGTGAAGCTTTTTATAGCCTGCCATAGATGGTTCTAGCCTCTAAAATCTGTTAGACATTCCTTTGCATTCCATCCGTTCATTCTTCCAAATCATTGGGTTTCATTTGTGGTTCGTTGGATCAAGTTTGTATACACACGGATTGCCAGCTTGGCAATCCATGATGTGACACTTGTGTGCTTCTTCTTAGTGTAGATATAGTGTAAAAATTAGCTCCTTGTGTGTTTCTTCACATTGACGTGGCATTCCCCTTGTAGGTTTCCACCAATAAGGTTGATTGATGATGTATTACCCTGCCAACTCATTCTTCTATACTTGAATTACCTTTCATGACCCTCAATTTTGAGTTGCCCCTTGATTTGACTGGAGGGTATTATGGTGAAGATGATGAATAGTGTAAACCGATTTTGGCGCCATTTTTCTATAGGTGTGCGTTTGATTTTGTGTTTGACCCGGGGAAAAGCTCGTTTGACTTTGGGCTTTATTTAAGAAATTTGGGCCATGGCTTGGTTTTGGGCTGGGGTAATATGGTTCGGTTATTTGGGTTATTATGAAAAGGGTTAACACCCGTTATCTAAAAGATAACGGGGTTAGGGTTTAGAGTTAATTGTGTAATTTTTTTGGAACTTGGGTAACTTAAATGGAATATTTAGTGATTTGTCCTTTTGTGAGTTGACTTTTCTTTGCTAGGGTTGACTTTCTTTGACTGAGGTTTGACCATTTTTTCTGGCTTTGGCTCTGAATCTTTGGCTTCTCTTATGCTCTTCCATTTCTCGTGTCCGTGTTTGCCCTAGATAAAACACAGAATCCGTCTTCATTGATATCCGCCACGGCTCCCCTCCAATCTTCATACCCTAGGACCTGAAATTACATGCTAAAAGTCAACACAAAGGTTGAGTGAAATCATAGGTTTATCGGTAAAAAGGGTGGACCACAAGATCGAAGTAATAGTAGACTCTGAAACACATTCAGTAGTCCAAAACGTTTATTATTGCACTAAGCTCATGACCCCGAAGCCTTAACTAGATTTGTGCCCCAATCAGAATATAGGATGCTTGCCAACAACCTAACACCTCTCAATGTTAAATGCACCTTGATCAAACTAGTGACCCAAGGAAAGGTGGGGATTGTCAGTCCCGATAGATCTATCCACAACACTCGCGCTTACTACAATAGCAATTAACGGTTCATGATAAATAGGGACTTCACGGCAATAAGGTAACTTAGCAATAATATTCAGGCAGTAATCTGGATAGCATACACTTTGTAAACACTTTGAAAACACTTAGAAAAACACTTGTGTCCAATAGTAAAACAAGCAATGTAATTCACCCCGTAGATTTTGTAAAACAATCACGTAGTAAAAAGGGGGCTATGAACTCACCTCGAGTGAATGGTAATCAACAAGTATTCACAATAGAAAATGCGTCACGCTTACGATCGAATGCAACCTAATCCAATATAGGTCGTATAAGTACTAAACACTTTGATTATTTATAGGTCGTATAGCTCATCATACTATCGTTCGGGCTATCATAATTAAGAGGTCATGTAGTGACGTATGAGGAGCTAGGACACTTTAAATCGTAAATCCAACAACTCGTCGATACGCCACCCCGAAGAGGCCTCATTATGAAACTCCCTAGTAATATAGTACTTTGATTAACTAATACCACATATAATTCTATATAGCTACATCACCATCTAATCGTTTTAGTGAAATCATATTTATAAAGTAAAAACGTTTATAAGTATACTTTAGTAAAACTGGCGTAACTTTCTCGTTTTTAGTCCGTTTCTTTCGTTTCTTACGTCCACGCCTTCGTATTAAGACGAGTTATCAAAATATAACATTTTCAAAATTTGAGTTTTTCTGATGAATAGTGATTTTACTGTTCATAACAGTTATATATTTATTTTTATAGATTTAGTTATCGTAAATCTCGTAAATGTCGTAACTTATTCGTTTTAACTCCGTTTTTAGCGATTCTTTCGAGTACGTCTTCGTATTTAAAAGTTCTATTTATTTATGATGTTTTTCCAAAAATAAAGTCCCTGATGAACAGTAACTTTTTATAAAATTATTTTTATAAAAGTATTAATTATCGTAAACTTGTAATCGTCGTATCTTTTTCGTTATAAATCGGTTTTTCGAGTTTCTTATCATTTTGGAATCGTCATGAGACGTACTATTTTTATAAAATATAAAATCCATGTCCAAAAATTCGGACCAAAACAGCCCCTTATATATCTTTTGAGTTTATTTGTATAACTTTGTTTTTATATACTTTTTAACTACATAAATTAATCACAAGTCTTCCACAAGCCATTATACCATAATATATTCAACCACATAACACATGAATAAGTGTACAAAATTATAATCACAAGCAAAAATATGTTTTACATGTTTAAAAGCATCCTAATGGTGATTTTGCCATATAGAACTAATATACTCATAAAATCATGAAAATGAAAAGGTGAGGGCTTATAGATAACCTTAAGGTGATAAATGATGATGAGAAATATAATCTAAACCCTTGTTTAGATTTTTAAACCAAGCTTGCAAGATTAGAAACCTTAATTTCCCAAGAAACCCTAATTTCACTTTCTTTGCTTCAACACTTGAAAATACTTAACCTAACCTTCAAACCATCTTAGTAGGTCTTAGATATGTTGTGTGTATGCTTGTATAAGTGGTAGAAAAATTTGTATGGATTGAGTGGGAAGAGTGTTTTGAGCCGTGGGCTTCAAAGGAGAAAAAGGGAGAGAGTTTTGATCTTTTACACCAAGTGTTAAGTGTATGTATGTGTTTATCTCATATACATGTATTATATATGATCTAGCTAGTCAAAAGATTGCAATAGTGGTCAAGGAACACAAATGAGGGTCTTAAGGAAAGTTTGGTCAAAATCACTAGCTAAATTTCTAAGTCTAAAGATGTGTACATTGCTAGCTAATAAAGGCTTATGTTTCTATGTCTCCTAAGGAGTGAATTATCCCATGATTTCAAGGATTGATGTCACTAGATATTTACTTGCCATTTATCTTGTATAAAAGAAAGAATTGAAGGTATACTTGTATTTAATAAGTTGTAAGTAAATGTAAGTTGTATACTTGTATCAATTGTATGTCTTGTTTATTTCCTTTATGTATATGGGCGTCACATATGATATACTTAGGCAAAGTTTTATAAACTTTGATCATTAGAAATAATAATGGTTATTTGTTGAAGCGTATATTTATTTTGGTGGTTCCGGGTATGCCTAAACGTAATTTATCGCGAAACGTAACGTTTTACGTAACCGATAATAATAAAACATAATAAGTAAATTATTACTCTAGTAATAATAATATACTGATTACTTGACGTAAACTTTAATTTGTTTGGTGCCCGCTTACGCTAATTGTTGATTTTTAACTTACGCGATTTAACTATATAATAAGAATTAAAAGTAAACGCGTACGAAAAAAATAATTAGTAAAATAGATGACGTCGTAAATGACCTGAAAATACGGAATGTTACAATGGATACGCCGTATTGGGAATTAGTCAAAACGCGTTTTCTTGTGAAGTCTTGGCGCTGATACGCCGTATCTCTTTAGTTGGATACGGCGTATTGGGGATGTAGTTCCTACTTGTAGATGAGTAAAGATCCGTACAGGTATGTAGTTCCTGCTGGTAAGGTTATTAGTAGTAGTTGCTACTGGCAGGTATGTAGTTTCCTGCTCTTCTTATTAGTTGTGTCTATATTTCGCGCAGACATTAGCTTTTCTAAGCAAAAGTCTCTCTTGTGTTTAGCTTGTGATTACATAGGCTATTTACCATCCTTAACAGGCAGAAAAGATCTATCTAGAGTGGGATTCAAAAATTAAAATTAAAAGCGAACGCGTACGAGAAAAAAAAATAATTAGTGAAATATATGACGTCGTAAATGACCTGAAAATACGGAATGTTACAGTCTCCTCCGGTTAGAAGAGCCTTGTCCTCAAGGCTCAGGTTGCAACACCTGAAGAAGGTACGGGTTTAGTGAAAGGATGCGGATATTTCTTCCAGAATTGTGTTGATGAAGAGGTGTAGGTTTTAAGGTGACTATTCTCAGCATGACATGGTATTTCCCTAATGCATAGGTAATTAGTCTATGCACCAAATATACATAGGTGATTATGCTATGTATATTTGAGGTCCAATGATGTAATGCTTATTTTTGTCAAAATAGTGTGGTGTATAAAATGTATCAAATAGTTTTATAATGAAATGAAATAGTCAATAAAGTAAAACGGTGTAAGTAGCTCTACGGTGACAACAAAATGGTTTAATATGTTGACATTGGAGATTGATTTTAAAGCGATAGGTCATAACAAGTATTACAGAATATCCGAACAGTCACAGAAGTAGTCAAAGAAAATGAAACGTAAAGAATTATTCAAACAACAAAATGAACGTACAAAAGTCGATTTACTAAAAGTAGGTTCTCCAAGTGACACCGTATGAGGTGAAAAGTTAATTGTCACTCACAATCAACTGGAAGACTTCACAAACGACGGATTACTAACAAACTATGTCGATCAAAAGCATAAAGAGTGTTCAACTGGAGATCGAATTAAAAATAACTAAGGGATTTACAAACTATGCCGAATTTTGATATCATCAAAAGGGAATAAAGTAAAGTCGCGTAGATGATCAAAGTTAATCGTAAGAGATCAAGAAGAAATTAGCCCATATGTATAGGTATCCATATATAATACCAGAATCAACGCTCAAGGGAGTAAATAAGAAATCGGGAAGTACACGAAAACCAGAGTGATCAATATTTATATGACGGACCGATATAAGGTAAATAGTAGGATGTCATATGCTAGACATAAGAGAACAAAATCATATTCTAGTATTAAATACTCATTATCCATGTAATAGAAGTAGAGATGCATAAGAAAGCATATAAGTTACCTGAGAGCAAGCGCGCGCGGATATCGGATAAAACAAGGAGAGACTCTAAATTTTGAAAAACATGGTCATAGTCTAGGTTTTGAAAACGACCTAGTTCTCTATGACTTCAGCTCTGATACCATCTGTAACACCCCCAAAAATCAGGACAACACAGCGGAATTGTAACATTGGGGTGCTACTTCATAGTCACAAAGTACAAGTCAAAGAAAACGACCTCAAAAGAGACGTTTTAATAAAAAGGTCATATTTTAATTTATGTAAAAATTTCCGAGTACACAGTTTCCATTTATAAAACATTTATAATGTATTAGAAAACATTGTCAAAACGTTTGTCAAATAGTACTCAAGTTATTAAGCCTTCAAAAATATATATATCCGCGCGACTCGAATGCTCCCAATGCTCCACTAGCAAAATAGTAACCTGAAAATACATGCTAAAACGTCAACAATAATGTTGGTGAATTCATAGGTTTAAGTAAAAAGCAGTATTGAAATAATTTAAGAAATATTTCAGAAGAAAAGTAGCGTTACAACATTTAAAAGTGTTATTTCCGAAATCCATCCAAAATCCAAGTAGTGATTCATCAAATCAAGAAGTATTTAAAAGTGGACCACAAGATCGAAGTAATGGTGGACTAAGTACATATTCCGAAGTCCAAAACAAGTAATGTAGACAAGAGAAACACATTCATCAAGTCTAAGTATATATTATTGCACTAAGCTCATGACACCGAAACCTTAACGTACTTCAATCAAGAGATTGGAATGCCCCATAAAAGTAGGATGTTCTGCCAAACATCCTGGAAAGTAATATCTCAAATGTTAAATGCACCTGATCAAACTAGTGACCCAAGGAAAGGTGGGGATTGTCAATCCCGATAGATCTATCCACAACACTCGCGCTCACGACACTAGCAACTGACGGTTCATGATAAAAAGGGGACTTAAGTGGCAGAGAAGGTACTTAGGCAATAATGTAATCAGGAAATAGCATACAGTTTAAAAACACTTGTGTCCGTAGTAAAACAATCATGTCTAAAATTCATGGTTTCAAATATAGGTATTCACGATCTCAAATCATGTAGCAAACAAATCGAGCTTTAGTAAAAATAGTCATGTAACGCTTATGTAGTAGAAATCAATAAGTTCACTTTGTAAAACGAGCATGTATTCTCCCCCAAAACAGTTTAAAACAAGTAAAATAGGGGCTATGAAACTCACCTTGAGTGAATGGAAATCAACAAGTATAACACAATAGAAAAATGCGTCACGAAGGAATCCGAAGGCAACCTAAATTATCATAGGTCGTATAAGTACCGAGTAGGATATGGATCTCCCCAAACTAATTTTCACACAAAGGATGCGAGCTCGATAGAAACGGGAAAAAATCAACCGGAACACGAGAGCTTCATTGAATTTGTTGGAGAAATCCCTGCAAAATCACAACAAACAAGCAACAAACATCGAGAAATCAGAAAGAGAACAAGCCTCTCTCAACACAACACATTAGATAAAAAAGAGTAGACAAAAAATAGAGATGATAAGCATGGGGTGAACTCCCACGAAGCGGTTTGTTTTTTATCACCGAGTCGCAAGCTCGACTCGATCCCTGAATTTAGTTGTCCTTAGGGAAAGTCTGGAGATCTGGGATAACCAATGGTGGTGTATCCCCTCCATAGTAGTGCTTAAGACGGTGGCAAATGACTTTGAAATTAGAACCATCAGCATGAGACCAAAACTTGGCATAGCCATAATGATAAACTTTCGGTATTGTGAAAGGTCCGGACCAAACGGGACTTGAGCTTCCAGAGAAAATCTTATCGGGAGTGTGAAAAGATAGACTTGAACACCAACATTGAAGATTCGTCTTATCTTGGAAATCGTGTAGCTTCTTGCTTTCCTTGTAGATTAACGAATTCTCGTACAGCTTGATCACGAAGCTCCTAGTTCATTGAGTTGAAAATTTCGATGATCGTCCGAGTCTTAAAATCGAAAGTTGGCATGCTTGAGAGCCAATATGCCTATATGTTCTAGCTCAACTGGGTAAGTGACACGCTTTTCCATAACACTAACATGTACGGAGTACATCCAATTAGAGTCGTTGTAAGCGGTTTCTCAAAGCCATAATGCATCATCTAGTGTGTCTGACCATGAGGCACAATTTTCCTCCGACCGTCCTCAAACGGTTCCAAAAATTTCTTTGAGACCTGAGTTCGTGACTTTCAACTTGACCACAACATACGTTAAAGGTGGTAAGAAGTCGAAAGACGATGGAGACACCCTATTAGAACATAACCATATCAAATTGTCCATTACAAAAATGGTATCTCCACGATCGCTAATTTATTGCTCTCAGGAGCACCGAATCGGAAGTTTACCTATTAAACTACGAGCTATAATGAACAGTAAAATACATGGGGTGACCGAGTCTTTTTCTAATATCTAACAGAAAGATAATCGACGGCTACTAGAATATATTTGTTACTCCTAGACGACGGAAAAGGTCCCATAAAATCAATTCCCCATACATCGAAAATTTTACAAACTTGGATTGCATTTTGAGGCATCTTATCACGTTGAGAGATTTTGCTTTGTCTTTGACATGCATCACAAGAATTGATCAATTCGTAGGCATCCTTATAAATGGTAGGCCAAAAGAAACCGACATCAAAAACCTTCTTGGCGGTAAAGTTGGCACCATAGTGTCCCCTGGTGGGTCTACTGTGACAAGCTTCGAGAATTTCGAGAGCTTCTTTGCCATATACACACCTTCGGATTATTTGATCCGCACAAGTCTTGAAAAGAAAAGGGTCATCCCAGAAATAATGTTTTATATCTTTAAAGAACTTGTTTTTTTCTTGAGTCGACATTCCTTTTTTAATGAATTTCCCTGCGTGGTAGTTAGCAAAGTCGGCGAACCACGGGGTACTTTGGTCTTTAGAAGTTAACACACTTAAAGTCTCTAAAGGAAAAGTCTCGGTAATCTCTTTTGGATCAAAAACATTCTCGTAAGGGTTTTCGAGACGAGATAGGTGATCGGCTGCATAGTTTTCAGTACCTTCTTGACGATATCCCATTGCTACCAACCTAACCTTGTTTTTCAAAACACCTCCCAGTTCATATAATTTAACCTTGAAGATCCACTTCAAATTGATTATCATGATACGATCAGGACGAGGTACGAGCTCCCATACTTCAAGTCATTCGAACTCGTTAAGTTCTTCTTGCATAGCTTCGATCCAACATGATTCTTGCAAAGCTTCTTTGTAATTATTTGGTTCAACGAAAGTGAGGAAAACATCATAGTAGCAAAACATGGCTTTAGTTTATAGTTGATGTCGCATAGGGACAGGTCAAGAAGGATTGCCAATAAGATTATCCAACAGATGATCTTTGGTCCATTTTCTAAGATGTTCTGGTGGGTGATTGACTGAGTGCACATTAGTTGGAATAACATCCATTGAAGAAGTTTTTTCAGAATTTGGTTCTGGAATTAGAACACCAAAGAAGGGATCATTATCTAAGTATGCAACATCAATATCGTGAAACTCTTCTTCAACACCGGAAGGAATAACTGGAGATTGTGTTTCTTGTATTGTTGATGAGGTACTTGCACATGGTGCAACTTGGTTTAATTAAAGTTGACGAAGGTGAAACGGTCGGATCAGCAGGTCTTAGAGCAGCAGCAACACGAACTGGAGAAACAACACTTGGTGGATGATTAGAGAACTCATCGAACATTGGTTGAAACAATAAATCCCAATCATTCTTAGTTGGTGGTACATAAGGTGTTAGAAAAGGAGGGTTTTGCATGAGTCCTGAACAGATTGTTCCAAGAGTCACTTCATGAAGTACGGGCCCTGAACTGCTTTGTTCAGAAGCCATATGACCATTTGATACACATTGAGATACCAAGTTAAACCATATTGATCACATTTTATTGACTAGTATCCACTTCAAAAATTGCATACGTGATTGCCATTTTTTATTGAACAAGTGAATTAAAATACAAGCTAATGTACGTTGATCCACTTGATGATTGAATGAGCATGGGAAAATAGGAAAATTGTTGATAAGAATGGTCGAAAACTAGAAGATTTCTGTTCTTTTAAAGATAAAGCGCACTAAAGCGTACACCTTTCTTTACTTTGAGGAGAGAGACCAGAAGTGTTGTCTGCAGATGCCATTGTTCTTGTTCATCGTATTTGAATTCCTTGAACCCCTTGTTTCTGAGATATCAGTCTTTTTAGCAACCAAGTCTTTCCTTTTTAGGATTGAAAGATGTACCTACACTGAAGTTAAAAGTACCTGCACTAAAATTAAGAATCTGTTCACATTCATATGGGCTAGAGATATCTTCATTTGAACCATGTTGGGGTTTACTGTCAACCTTGGTTGTGCTGGAAGTGAACATCTTTCCAGTTGAAATCCACCTATTTTCAACAGTGTTGAAAATTCTATCCATTGGTTTCCACCTAAGACATTTGAGTAAGACTTTTCTGTTCTACGGTTTGTTACTATTTCTAGTCTTAATGGATTGAACCTTAACGCGAAAATTTACCTCTTTCTGGATTTTTGTTACACGGGCATCATGATTTGCATTAAAGATACATTTATGACAAGTCGAACAAACAAAGTGTTTGGAGTGCGAAAATGAACTAGGATTCCAAGAGTGGTCTGCTTTTTGTAAAGCTTTTAACGTTACATCACTACTCTTAGATGTAGGCCAATTCTAAGACATTTGATTATTGCTCCTAAATTTTGGTGTACAAGCATTAGGAGTGTGCTGTGTTCTAGCAGAAGGCATTTCCCTAGGTTTAAGATTTGTATTTTTGTCTTGTGTCTTTTTCTTAGCTTCCTGTAGATAGTAATTATGAGCCATGTCATTTGACCCATACGATTCTTTAGAACTATTCCTAGATGAGCCAGATACAATCAAATGATGAGGTTTTACAAACACAGATTCTCTAACTTTAGGCAAATAATAAGGAGTGACTGGTTTTGGCAAATCATTTTTCACATCAAATTGGGAGGAAAATCGTGGTTTTGAAAATTTTGGTCGTTTAGATTGAAACGCATTCAGTTGTCTAACAACTGATTGGTTTCTGAGTGGTTGTAAAACCGGTTTCCCCAAGTTTGATGGTTTTGAAAAATTAGTATCCATGCTATTTTCTTTTAACTTTTTTAATTCATTTTTTAATGTTGTATTCGTAAAAACCTTTTCATGAATTTAAGCTTTTAAATCAGCATTTTCAATTGTCTTACTATTCAGTTGAGAGTCATTATGGTCATTAGTCTAAACTCGTGTCTTTTTGATAGAATCATAAAGATCTTTGTAAGTTTGTTTCAAATGCTCATTTTCCTTATTTAACTGCTCATTTGTTGCAAGTAATTTAACCACACTATGTTCCAATTCGATGTTGATTGTTTCAAATGCATCTTTTTCCATTTTAATCTTTGCTTTATTACTTGTTTCATTCAAAATTTGACCATGTTGCCCCTATTTAAAGCATGATTTTGATATTTAAGTTCAAAATTGACACAATATGCTTCCATTCTTAAAAAATCATTTTGAAATTGGGAAATGGTCTTTTTGAGAGAAATATTTTCAGCCACGGGAGATTGGTATGACTGGTCAGTTGTTGGTTGATCAATTAAGGAAGCAAGTAAATGACTTTTAACATGATATTGTTTATCATCCTGGTTAGTCTTTCCTCCATTATTCCTTATATTTGTTGAATCAGGAGTGGTATTGCTATCAACCTTTTTCAACAAATACGTGTCATAAATAGGTTCAGATTGCTCAGTATGTTATTGTTTATTAGCAAGTACATTATGTTGAGCAGTCAATTGTACCTCAGCGAATGGCTCTTGGTCATTTACTGGTCTAATATCTGCATCCACAGCATGTGTGGTATCATTCCTTAATCTGCTGCTGCTTGTCTGACTCTGTCCCACTACTTTTTGTAACAACCAACCCAACACCCAATGTTTTACCCATATCGACCTTTCCATCTCGCATCTGCATGGCCTTGCCCCACAAGCACCCAACCTTCTTTTTGCTCTTCCTTGGGGTTGCCTCCACGAACGCGCCACCTAGGAGCCCTTTTTAGAATTTATTGCTACCGGTGGTGAAGAAATTGAATCAACGGCATCGAATGCAAGCTCTGATAAAGTTTTATCTGATTTATGGACTACAACGACCTCAAGTAGCTAAATAAGTAGTTAAAGTAAGCTCCTGGCTAAAATGAGTCTTGGTTCTACCCACCGGCAAGTATGTATGCTCGACTTCGGGTGTCGGTGCTATAGTATAGGTAGGAGTACATTATGGCAGGATCAGTCACCCGGGCAAACCAACCCTCCTCCAAGAACGTGATATGAGGAAGTTAATGGAAAAGTCAAGCATAGTCCTTAGGTACAAGATCAGAGGAGTCAAAGAGGAGATGCCCTACCGGGGAGGTGGCGGGCTATAATTAGTTTAGAATATAAAAAGCAAGTAAATGAGGGAATTCTCCACCTTGGCTCGTACCAGACCTTTTTTTGGCGCACCTTTGCCTCACAGGTCGATCTCCCATATGGTAGGCGTTGGGCCCTATGGAACTTTCAACGAAAGAAGTTCTCCACCAACCGAATCGCTGCCTTTAAGGGGGAGTACTGCTTATGGCTTTGTACAGGTAAAAGGCAGTATTCCACAATGTGCTCGCAAAATCCAACCACTTCACCTACTTCATTGCCCCTAACCCTTTCTCGTACCTCTATTGAAACAGAATGGTTTCATGTTCTTTCACCGACTGGTTATTCCTTTCCGTTCGTATCTCTTTCTCCAATTTCGGTCTCGATTAGTTCACAAGATTGAATGGCCAATTCTCCTCCGGACCCTCGATTCGATTGTTTTCCAAGAATGTTGAGCCGGGTATGTAAGCCATGTATCTGGGAGGAACTTAAAAGAAGCGTTTTCGGTTTTTTTCACCCCGTTTTGGACTTTAGAATCGGATGCGCTCGCCCAGCGAGAAAGGCCCTGACCCTGCCAACCAAGTCAAAATCAAAAAGAAAGAAGAGAACGAAAAGAGAACTTCGTATTCTGGTAACTCTCTAGGAGTCATGTTTAACCTTGAATGCTATTAATAGATTCTACAGCAATAGTCCCTCGGACTCGGAAAGTAATAACGAAAATGGCTAACCCAATAGCAGATTCCGCAGCTGCCACCGTTGGAACCAATGAAGCAAATGATTGACCCATCATATCATCCGAAGAAACGGAAAATACCAAAAAGTTCGAATTTACAGCTTTCTTAATGTATTAAAGAGGGCCTCTCTAACCGGTGAAGGTGGGTGTCCACTAACGGCCATTACTGGCTCGGCTCTGAGTTTCATTTACTGATTTACTGAGTGCATTCTCTGAGCTGTTGTTTTCTGACTCTATCCTACTGCTTTCCGTGACAACCAAATTGGCATCTACTGCTTGACCCGAATTGATCTAAACATCTTTTGTCTGCGGCTTGAAACTTTTTTGTATTTCATGTTCATGAAGTATTTCTTCATTCAACTATTTTCCAGTCTTCTATCGCGTATTAACTTCATTTTCTTTCATCCGTAATTCACCGTATTTAAGTACTCTATTATCAATAAACTTGTCAAGTGTATCCGGGTACTTGAGTAAATCACTTTTGTAAGTTTCAGGTTGGCATCCTGTGTAGTCTTTGAAATCCTCTTGCCAAAGGTGATACACATAATCCGAAGAATTTACCCCTTTTGAGGAAAAAACTTTCTTGAACTGGGTATGGAGTACTTCAAGACGAGTCTTTGCATTAACCTCATGAAGATTCTATCTTTCAAATTGCTGTAACTGATCTAAATTATGGAACATCTTCATTCTGTAAATCTGATGCTCTTCACCGAAGAATGCACAAAATGCATTGTCAAATAGTCTTTTGTGTGTGACAAAAAAAATCACTGATCGGATAGAGAGTTCTAAGATGTGACTCGAGCCCTTTAAAACATGCCATGCCGGTGGAGTGCATTTGTCTTTCTTCTAGTTGCATTTGGTGCAACTCTCTCTCTTGTGAATTAGAATTCAAAGATAACATTGAATTTGGATGTGTGAAATGAAATCAAGGATCTTAAGTAGATTAAGTGATGTTGTTGTGGTTTTGTTGTTAAAATCATTATTGACGTTAAAGTACTTAAGCTTAATTTATTAAAAAAACTTAAAATAAGGATTAATGGTGAGAATGAGTAAAACTGAAAGTAACAAAAAAATAAAAAAACGAGAATTGAAAATGTTTTAAAAACTAAATCTAAAAATAGAAAAATGATTGAAAATAAAGGTTAATAATAAAAATGTTTTAAAGCGAAGGGCCTATAATAACTATCTATAAACTAGGGATTATATGTTAAACTCTTTGAAAAATAAGGGTAAAAATTGAAAAGTTTAAAATTTAAACTATATTATAAAAAGCAAACATGCACGTTGTAAGTATATATCTTCTTCTTCCTCAATTAGAAACGTATTTAGGGTTTTACGGTTTTGGTTTCGCAGATTCGTGTTGTAATTATTAAACAAAAACAAACATGTTACGATGATCGTTGAAGGATCGCGAGTAGTTATAAGACCCGCGAACGATGAAACACGAAACCGAAGAACCCGAAACAAGTCGAAACAGCTTAAGAACTTATTTGAATTTATGTATATTTCGATGGTTAATAACTTACGTATATTTCGCTTAAAAAACAACTTGTATATTTCGCTGTATAAATCGCCTGTTAAATTCAATGCATAAATCGCTCAACCTCAAGAATGCATATTTCGCTCAAACTAAAACGTGCATATTTCGCTCAAATAAAAAATTTGCATATTTCGCTCAAACTGTTACAACATATTTCGCTTGACATGTGAATACATATATCGCTTGACCTGTTAATACATATTTCGCTTGACCTGTGAATATATATTTCGCTTGACCTGTGAATACATATATCGCTTGACCTAAGAGTGTATATTTCGCTGGTACTTTTTGAGTTTCTTTGTCTTTTTGCAACAAAAAAAAACACAAACTCCTTTGAAGCTAAAAACTTGGATATGTGTCTCCTTGTGTATATGATAAACCGTGGGGATGAAGGACACAAATAAACCCAGAAATAAGTACTCCATCTAAGCCCGTTTACTAAGTAATAAGCCACGAAAAATTCTTAACAATAAAAATATACAAAAAGAAACCCCGCACAAAAAACACAACCCACACCCAAATCACTAACCCAACTACCACCCCTGCCCCCCCACCACATCCAATACTCACTCCAACACCACCCATCTAGCCCCACTAACCCACTCACCGCCCCTACCCCCACTCCCCCCACCCCCCCGCCTCCCAGAACCCCCCCACCCTGGTCCTCCACACCCCTTCCGCCCTACCCACACAGTCCCAACCACACCCGACACACCCCCCTCCTCCCCCACCCCCGCCCACCCCGCACCTCCTCCACCACCGTCCACTCTCCCCCCCCACATCGACTGACCTGCACACCACACCCCCCCCCTAAAAACCCGCCCCACTCCCGCACCCAACTTTCCAGGCCAACCCCAACCCCACCGCCCTACACTACCCACCCTATCCCCCCGCCCGACCACCCCCAGTCCGCCCCGCCCCCCCTCCCCTCCCAACATCGCTAGCCCCTAAGAGTGACTACTTTTCGCTGTTATACCAAAAATGAGTTACATAATGTCATTAATTAGCAACAAACCAAAACACAAACTCCCTTAGAAGCTAAAAACTTGGATAAGTGTCTCCATGATGTAATCTGATCAAACCGTGTGTGATGAAGGACCCAAATCAACCCCAGCAATAAAGTACTCCCTCTAAGCGCCCGATTACAGTAAATAAGCCACGAAAAATTCTTAACAATAAGCTACAGTTTTGTGACTTAATGCACTACTACACAAATCCGTATAGATACCTCTTTCTGGAGACCTTTTCATCAATAAGACACGTCTATAACAGCTTCCCCACCAATAAGTAGAATCAAGACCGGTGTTTATTTTAGGAACCGGTGTAGATTAGTAAAATAAATATAGACAGGTTGTCATGGTTAAAACCCGTCTACGTTGAGAAGTATCGAGACCTCACTACTAGAAATTGGACTTTCAGTGAATTTTCGACGGTCATAAATCCGTCGCTAATTTACCGACAACATTCCATCGGATCAGCAACAAATGTGCTTTTTCGACTGAGTTCTGACGGATTTCCAAGAGATATGATTTTAGTGAAAATCTGTCACGAACTTAAGTTATTTACTGTCAACTTTATAACGCCGTACCAACCTCTATGTTTATCTGTCGCAATTCCATCATAAATGTTTTGATTTATTAATAATGGGAAGTGATACTCACATCACAAAAAGTGATTTGCACACCACAATTATGCATATACGATGTTGTAACATATGCATCGGTGATGTGATATTGTGTCGTTCACATCACTTTTTGTGGTGTGAGTATCACTTCCCATTATTAATAAATGAAAACCAACTACTACTTTACAAGATATTTTTTCTTTTGTAGTAAATTAAAATTGTTAAAATACTTTATTTATTAGTAAATGAGAAAATATTTATTAATAACTTTTTGAAAAATTAATACTCTCTCGGTAATCCATCGGAAATTAAAACATTTTCCTACAAACTTCCGACGGAAGTATTGAACACGAGGCTTGTCGACACCCGTGCGTTGCACCGGGCTTAGTCTGTGGGCAAATTCTGATTGTTATACTCTTTGTTACAACTCTTATAGTTTCAACTTCTTATCAATTATATTAAAGTGATTCTGCAGATGAAACACATATGCTTTCGTCAATTCTTTAGATTTTGATTCATTCATATCTTACTATTTTAAAGGCTAGGGTACGTTGCATATTTTACTCATCCTGTTGCATCATTTGCCATTTGGGCTTTTCCAAAACCTGCATCTTTTACTGTCCCTGCTACATGTCATATGTTAAGCTAAGAGATTCTGCACACTGTCGCTCTAGCTCTCGAGTTATATAGACAATTCTGCAAAACAAAAGCAGCTCATTTATATCAATAACTGAATAATTTACAACATGGAACAAAAGACAATTAAATCAGGTAAGCACGAAACATGAGTGCTCTCGTAACATTTTCTGATATGTGGTCATCGAGCTAGGTTACTAACACTTATTACATTACTTATATACAATTACTATAACATCCATGTCAAGCATGCTGCATATATGACAATGTTGAATGGATCATATGTTTGTGAATCTGCCTCCAGGTCAACCTACTCAAAAAGCAATTCAAGATTCAATATTACAAACCATGAATCCTTTCAAAAACATATATTTGATTAAGGAAACCCTGTCATTGAGTTGATATTGTTCTATTTAAAATCACCTTCCAAAAATAGAGCGAAACAACCCAGAAACACATTTCCGTGCAAAAAAACGCAATTACTTTCGAAATGTAGCATTTATAAGTGTCTTGGAATTGATTACTAAAAGTTACATGCTTATTGTTTCCTAAAATAAAATCTCTTTTGACTAAGCAATACTATGAGGGGGTGTTTGGCTAACCTTCTTAATACATCTTATAGCTTTAGCATAGAGCCATTCCAAAATGACTTTGGCCCAAAGATCTGCAAATTTCTCACTGCCTCGACAACACATCCGTAACCTCCAACTATTATTATCCACACCGAATGACAAAGCCTCGCTAACGACTTCATATGCCAGTCCATCTTTTAGTGATATCTTTATCTCAAAGAAATCTTTCTTGTGAAATTTGGTTTCGTTTATGAGGTTGCATTTTAAAAAATTCAAAACCTTTTTCGGTAACAGGGGTTAAGGTCTCCCTTGAAGACATAGAATACACATTTAATGAAATAACTAAAGAGAAGAAGAGTGCAATCATTGAGCAACGCTACCTAATAAATGGGTAGTTTCAATTTTGGTAATGCCTCTAAAGATATACTGTTAATTATGAATCTAATGAGTCATCTGGTCATTGGCTTAAGTTGATGATCTTTTCAACTTTGTTTACTGTGGTTTGTGTGTGAATCATTTGCAGTTCTTGAATTGAAATTACATGAGAGCACCGGTATTTATATACTTCTGAATGCACAGATTGCATGTTCTTGAATTGAAATTACATGAGACACATTTGGTTTGTGTGTGAATCATTTGCAGCTAACAAAGACAATACATTTGTGAAGGAAAGTACCTAGGATGGGTTGTACATCATCATGCCTTTTTGCCACAGTTTCAACACCAAAAGCCCCTCATTTCAGCCCCCATTTTAACACATAAGCACGCCCACTTTGGCTCCATTTAAGGACCTAAACCCACCAATTGCAGGTCCTATTTCAGAAACAAAACCCACCCACTGCAGCCCCATTTCAGCAACCAAACACACACATTTCAGCTCTTATTTCAGCGGCCGAACCCACCCTTTTTAGCAGCAACTTCTGCAACAAACCCCCCTCCATTCAGCCCCATTTCAGCATCCAAACACCTTCTTTTCATATTGCTTTCAACCCCATATCAGCCCCTACAGGTTGCATATCATTTGCAGCAAGAACGAACTCTATAAAGCCTCAAATTTCAAAAACTACATGTCATTACGTACAGCCCAAACCGCCACATCTTTGCCCAATTGCCAACTTGTTTTAATCAACATCAAACCATTTCAACCTTTTCTTATCAATTTTATCATTGAAGGGTTGAAGTTTTTTTAGCATGTATAGATGCAAAAGAGAATAAAGTTAGAACCTTCATGTTTTAAAGTACTATAAACCACTTAATGTCATATGAAAAACATAGAACCTGCTACAAAGGTGCTGACAACGATCACAATCTTTTGCCATTCCCCTGCCCCTATAGATTTTCGGGCAATAGCTAATGTGAGCACGCTAGCAACAAATGTCCCTAAAGCACGACTAAATCCTTTGCTAATTGTTACTATCCAACTTGTAATACTTAGATATACATAGTGATATTTAGTGTAATAGTCTGCTAGCTCAGTAAGGTAGATGTGTTTTGCAATTCACATCCATAAATGAGGGATAATGGTGACAATTGGGTCATCCCAACCTGACCCGTTTTGAATCTTCATAAATAGGATCACTGTCTATGAATGTTAAAACAAAATAAGTAGAAAGAAACAAAACGACCTTTAGATTTTTTTTCTGAAGCTCTTCATCTTCATCATCAGATGGAAGCTCGTATGAGCTATTCTCCTGACTATATGACTTTTGTTCACATATTATAAGCAAGAACAAACACCGTCACAAACTTTATATATTGTACAAAGTAGATACTATGTTTAAAAAAACTAAACCCATGTCATAAGCAATTCAAGAAAAGCATCACGAAAGATAGGAGCTCACTCTTCCAACATATACGACTTAATGGTCAGAACCTCCAAAATAAGATCCTCATGATATCTGGCGTGGTTGATCTAAAAAAACAATTATATATGTAACAATTCCTGGTTCATATTTGTTCACATATTTTGTTGGATCGTGTAAACAAAAATAACAATTATGTAATGTAAAATATGTTTAAACGATATACCACCGTCTTTGTAACACTTACCTTTTTTGGAAGTACTTTACTATTCTGTTAAGAAGATTAGCTTTCATAACTTTATCATGAGTAGCTGACACACTCATCTCTCATCACCTAGAACCCGTAAAGAAAACATTCGATTAGTTTGATTATGCAACAACGCTTTCAACATTATCTCATGATCACATATAAAAACACATATCCAACGACTCCCATTATCAGATCCAACATACATGTCTTATATACACAATAACAGGATACCTCATGAGCTAAAGAGAAATGAGGCAAATGACATCATTTTGAATCACAAGGGAGCCAAGACCTATAAAAAAAATTAAGCACCAAAATTACTAATTCAATATTCGGAATTGAGAAAACTAAAAATTAACTAACAATTTTCAAGCAAACAACCAAAATAAAGCACCAAAATTAAGCACAAAAAAATGTTAAATCTAAATAATGAAAGAACAAACCCTCACTCAATGTAAAGACACATCCATCCATGGCTCCATGCATTTTCGATGTTTGTGATAACTATTCAACCTATATGTAGATCTTCAAGCCGCCCAAAAATACCAAGACTACCCGAATTGAGGTTGTTCGAAGTTAGGGATATTAAAGTTACAAAATAGATTAGGGCTCTTCAAATGCCCAGGATTGCTTTTGTATTGTTTTGGTTATGACTCCACAAATACATCCATGAATTGCAGAAACTCTTCATATGCAGGCGGATGGTCTATTAATGTTGTGTAACTCAAGAAACCCTTGATATGCAACCGGATTGTGAATCACTCAATCATTGCTTAAACTTGATGTTCCATCAATACCCTATGTCATTAATACTGCCCATTCAAATCCCCAACTCAATCTTATATAGTATAAGATAAGATAAGATTATCCCAAACGCTTGCTCTTCTTCCCTCTGAAACATAAACATATTGCCTCACAAAAATAAAAACCCACCAACACTTTGCTTATTTCTCCCCAATCAAAACTCCTACAAAAGTTCATCAAACCCGTCCATTTCTACATATGAGTTAATTTTTCCCCAATTTTGCATCTGTTCATCAGCCCAACCATTTCTACGTTGTGGTATATCTATTTTTCCCTAATTTAATTTTCGTTGTTATGTTTTGACCTAATTTTGCTCGATAGTAAACTGTTACGATATGTTAGTTAGCTGAGTTTTGACTTAATTTTGTTGGCTAATTTGCTCGATTGTGATATGTTAGCTAGTTCAATTTTGACATAGTTTTGTTGGTTGATTTGTTTGATTTAAAAACTAATGTGATTAGAAGCATAATTTTGACACAATGTCCCTGTGAAGTAGTTGAAATTACTACAACAAACACATATGAGAATGTTGAAATTATTTCGCTTACGAAAAATTTAGCGTAATGTTGTTTGGATTTAGCGGATGTGATTGAGCTGATGCAGTAGTTATTGTGGAGAACGTGTAGTGATTTAGTTAGTTACGGTAAATGTAGCGACGTTATGATAGTATTTACGTGATTTAGCAGATGTGATTGAGTTGCTGTTGTGGACAATATGTAAAAATTCCTTCACGAAATGCGTAGCGTAATGATGTTAGGATAGGATTGGTACGTGATTTAGTGAATGTGATATGAGCTTAGAAGCTGTAATGCAGTAATTTAATCACGCAAAATGTAGTGAAGAAATTGTTACTGAAGGAGAATGAGATGCTAAAAGAAATTGTTAATCGTGATGTTGGCGATGCATATATGGAAGTTAGCGAGGATGAAGAAGAGTTTGAAATACATACGATGATTAAGATGAAGATGCTGATACTGAACTCACTTTATCAGATCATTCTTCTGAGTAGGATGAACTTTGTTTATGTGATCATTCAAATGAGGATGGAATACGTTTATCTGATCATTCTTGGATGATTAGTAGGTGTTCTAATTAATTTTATCCTATTAGTTATGTGATATGTTGTCTGCTCATGTTTTATAAAGCGGCTACTGGCACAAACGTGTTGAATGAGGCGTCAAAAAGCAGAACTGATGAGGCGTTGGGGGCCAAACATGGGAGTACATCACACCTAGCTCAAAACGAGTGGCGGTAATTGTTTTAGAGTAGGTGATGCCCATATGATCATTACACAACACTACATCATGCTGACGTTTAATGAATCACATTAAGTTAAGGTTCTCTAGATGAAGGACCTGTGAAGAATAATGTTTTTTTTTACCTAGCCTTAGATTCATCACAAGTCAGTTGCTTTATTTGTACATGTAATCAGTTTGCTCATAATGTTATACCTTGGTTTAAATGCAGCAAAATGTAGAGAACCTACTTTTTTTTCCAACTTGGTGTATTTTATCAACCACGGCACCACCTGTATCGTCTACAGAAACTACACTACATAACTTAGAGAAGCTAAAATTATCCTCTATAGAAGAAGTTCATTCAAATTCAGGTGCTGCTGATAGACAATGACCATCCTTGTCTTCCTCATCATCATCATCATTGTCAACTGGTGTGCTTGATATTGAAAATTTCAAGATGCTGTCTTTAGAATCTCATACAAGTTCGACTTCCGGGAGTAGACCATGGTTCTATTCTGGTGCAGTAGGTCAGGTCAGAATCGCTAATGGGTCAAAAAGACCAACTTTGTCTCTCTTCGTATTAGTACACGTAGTTATAAAGTGTTGTGTTATTTATTGGCATTATAACCTTTTGTTTAGGGACAAGCTTGCCTTCAGAGCTGGTATTGTGTCAGTTAAATCTGCAGGACAGCGAGTTGCCGCCAGTACTGTGACGGTGAAACCAGGTTTGAGCAGAAGACGTGGTGAAAAAAAGAGGGGTTGGCTTTCTTGGGAGGAATGACTAATGCAAAGCTTCTAACTGCTGCTGAGGAAGTAGAACTTTACAAAGGGATACAGGTATGATGTTCTTTTACCTCTTGTATCAAGTGAATGCTGTATCAGTCCATTCCACGTCTGAGCTAATCTCTTTTACTTTACCTTTTTGACCCATTAGAAATATTAAATAACCCCAAACGACCCATTTGGTAGTAAATGGGTTGGAATTGCGACGTGTACTACTTAGGCTATCTTCATTCTGTACTTTTAGTAATTTCATTTCTTTACGGGGATGTGTGTATCAATAATCTGTTTGCAAATTGTGTCAAAAATGATTATATTGGGGGCCAAGATATTAACCTTATCCAAAAAAATAATTATTGAGATTTTCAATAATCACTTTCAGAACGCACATCATATTGACTTCCTTCCGCAAAGATGGCTAACCTTTTTCTTCGTTTGAACCAGTAACGTTCAGATTTGCTTGCATTGATTAGAAGAGCAACCATTTTGTTTATTATTCGTTAGTAGCTGTATTGCAGTAATATCTGTTCTTTTTATCTGAAACATTGAACGATCATAAATCACAGTGTTAACTCCTTGTCATTAACACGAAGGACCTATTGAAATTGCAAGAAGTTCATAAGTAGCTCACACCACGTTTTGGTGTGGAACCCACTTTTGGAGAATGGGCTGCTGCAGCACACATTGATCTGATACAATTAGGGAGACATTTACACTATGGTGAAGAGTGCAGGGACAAAATGATCAGGAGCAATAACGACTTGTTATTTCTATTGCAAGAGGTTATTATGGTACAAAGGTGCATCTTCAAGATATAGTCCAGGTAGAACTTTCACTTTCATTCTGAGGTGACATTGATCATGTGGTCTGGTCAGGTCAGCCAGGTTGGGCCAGGGGTCAAAATAGTTCGGATTGACACACAAACACCGTTTATACATTTTCTCCTTATATTTTGTAGTCCTAACAATTAATTGAAAACACTTTACAAGGTCACACGTACACTCTGGGAGACTTTTCAGTCCGTTCAAGTTGTCTGGTCAGTTTGACCCGTTTCATTTAACTTGTCTCAAGAAGGAATCCAGGGCCTTGTGAAAAGTGCAGAGAAATTTGATGCTTCATAGGGGTTCAAATTTTCAACATATGCTCATTATTAGACAAGCTGTCCAAAGGTCACGTGCTGAACAAAACAGAATTACTCCTGTTCCGGTGAGAATAATACTTTCTGTTTAGTGGTGCTGCATTAAAAATACGAAACCGATTCTTTAACTGTTTAGTTTTTGTCCTCTGTGCTTGGGCTGAACCAAAAGTTTGTGTTTGTTTTTTTGCTTGTTGATGGTACATATAGTTTAGTTCCAGTTATTTGTCTCTTACTTTTATTAAACTTGATGTTAAGAACTGAATCAGATGAAATCATTTGTTTCGAGTAAATAAAAGCCAATTTATTATGAAGTGCAAGTAACCTGATATCGGATTTTTCATATGGTATAAACTTATTATTTCAGTTGAACATATTTCTTAAATGTTCTAACACAGTCTCAATTTGATGTTTTAAAATCTTGGAACGGCATGATGTTGTGACTCAGGTTCTCAAAGAATGATGCTTTTGAGTGATTGCTGCAGATACAGTAGTTGAAATAAAAAACCAAGATAAATAATTCCATTACTGATGGTGTAGAATCGGAGGCGAATGCTTATGAACAAGCTCGGGAGAAAGAATGGCAACAAAGGATGATCGACATTAACTCGGTGTTGAAATTTTTTACTGATTCACGCCCTCCGCTTTAGTTGGATAACGTCATACTATCATTTTGATTTTTTTGGATTAAATACTCTGTTTCATCTTGAATGTTTTGATGCTTCAGATTTCATTTTGATTTGACTACAACTGTTGTGATTTGAATGTTAAATCTTTGTAATGAATCTATTTAATCTTGAATTGCCCATTTTATTTATTATATCTTTTTAGTTATTTTAGATACTAGTTTACATAAATGAAAGCTTTTATGAAGAAAATCATTTGTATTTTTCTAATCGAACTGTGACTGTTTTTTTTTTAACTGAGACTGTTTACCGACTACTTTTTCTGACGGATCACTAGCGGAATTATTGTTACTGACGGTTTTCCGACCGAAACTTTACCGACGGACTTCTGACGAGCAAGTTACTGACAGATTTCTGACGCGTTTCTTCTGTCGGTGTTTCCGACAGACTTCCAACTGATAGAAATTAGCGACCAGGATTCACAGACAACCTATTTCCGTCACAAATCTGTTGGAAATACCTATTACTGATGGATTTCCGACTGAAAAAGCCGTCGCTAAAGACCTGTTATGTAGTAGTGCCTATTGTAAGCTAAAAACACGGTCTATATTTCTAGAACTAAAAGAGGCCTGTTTTGTTGCTAGAACCCGGTCCATTATGATTGGCGGGCTTACTAAAGTTCAATTTTCATCTCAAAATTTCAATTGCCGCTCAACACATCAAACCCCAAAAACCCTTCTTGTTATTGCATTATCCTCCAGCCACCAAACCAAAAATCTAACCACATACACACTATCTCATCTAGTCATCTCATTCTCAAACCCTAACTACAGTCACCCGTCACAGCCCAACCAAAGCCCCATCTCTACATCTACTACCCTCAACCTCACTATCTCATCTCACCATCTTCTACTACAAATACACTAGGTACTTTTATGAGCTTATCTTCAATTTCATTATCAATTTAAGTTGTTTTTGTTATTCTTTGCCTAATTAAAATTTAGAGTATTGGATTAAAGGCTGACGGAAAATATTCTATTGAAATTGTTACAAAAGTTAGGGCTATAGAATCAGTGTAGTCAAACAAAGGGTATTCATAAAAAATCATTACATCTATATGATAGCTAATGTTGTTTTGACTCTGTTAACTTAGATTGTTGATAATGATTTTGATTTTGACTTTTATTTACTTGTCATTTATGTTAATTATACCCACATATTATTATTCTTACAAAACACCATAAGCGACTCATGTTAAGAAACTTGAGGCTGATATATAACCAAGTCAATTTCGAATAATATAATGTTGCTATTATCAAAAGAAGATGCCTCGACTTATGTTTTGATGTATAGGCAGTTTCAATAACTTGTGATGTAGGCTTCTTTATAGTGGGGCGTTTTAGATGTATTTGTAAGCGTCCTATGTAGAAGCAGTTTAATAAGCAATACAAACAGCCCCTATATATAGTAATTTATAAATGTAATATGTTGCTGATGTATGAGTACTGTATTTACGTAGTTGATGACATCCAATGCACATAATACACTCTATATTATAGCTAAGAAGAGAACTAGGGAGAAACACAGTAAACTTTGGAAAACATTATTTGTTCTATAGTTTGGGGCACACATGGAATGCACATATTTCACTCTATTGCTTTAGCACAACTGGTCTTTATACCATTATTACAGGGATGGATTTTAAGGTAGAACATGTCACGGTGGATGTAAAGAAGCTGAATTGCTATATGTGACAGCAGTAATGTTTTTTTTGTTTTGTAATGCACATTCTCAGACCAATTAATAATAGCAACAATGTTTATCCTAATTTTCATCTGCCATTTTGCTTTCGGTTACACTCAGAATTTGTTATTGAGCATTAGTTATTAAACAACTTATTTTACAGCTGGATAAGAAAGATTCAGAACTCTAACTAGTTCATATCACAGAGGAGCTCAAGGAATTATAATGTTTGTTTGAATCCAGTTTGGAGCTCAAGGAATTATAATGGTAGTGTGAATCCTGTTTAAGATATTTACGTGAAATAAAAAACTTAATTCTTATTTTGTGCCGTACCTTTTAATTGTAGGTGTATAATTTGCTAGTTGTTTCATGTGCCCAATTTAAGCAGTTTATGATGTAACCATATGAGAAAGATTCACGAATCTATCTGATGTTTGGGCAAAAGAATATGTATGTTGTTATGTACCCTCTTGTTAAGTTGCAAATGTGTTAATGGAATTGATCTAAACCTCACATTTTCTTTGTTTTTTTCTGATATATGCAAGATTAATATCTAGAAGTTGCAGATTCGAGAGTTAAGGTTATACTCTTACTAACATATCTATACATGTATAATAATTTGGTGTTTATATAGTTGTAATTGCCTATTAAAAATGCTTATGAGGTTTTTCTAGATACTACTTACATACAAGCTTGAAACTGGTCATGTGTTTGTCTCTTACAGTTGGCCGATAAAGATCACCAAATGATAATCTAGCTGGAGCTGGCCAATAAAGATCAACAAGTGTTTCCAAATATTCTTTGTGCAACGTCTTTACAACTTCAGTAGGGTTTCAGACTTTTAGTTGTAACGTGTTTTGGTTGTTGTTTTAGCTAAAAGCTTACGTACATATACTATACCTCTCATGTAGTGACGGATTCGACATGTATACTTACTAATGATGTTTTTTGGTTGGCTAGAACTCGGTATTACTCGTTGTCCTATAACTTGAAATGCATGATTTGTAGACGCTATATAGGATTGCTTATTGAAGTCACTTATAAGGGTTGTTAGGGATTACTTATCGAAAGTGCTGATTGCAGTTTTAATAAGCAATCCCACAACCCCAATTTTTTTATTGAAAAAAATCATCATAGAGACATGTTTTTATTCTAAAACCGATCTCTATTAGGTTTTTAAAGAGTGTTTCAATAACGATAACCCGGTCTCTAGTTTGTTTTAGAAGCATGTGATAAACATCAAACCGGTCTCAAATACCTTATCGAGACCGGTTAAAAAACCGGTCTCCATTTGATTTCACCATGGAGAGCCCCCCTCATAGAGACCTGCCGGTTTTGTCTCAAACAGGTCTCTAAAGCACTTTTTGTAGTAGTGAAGATTGAAGCTTTTTGAGTTAAAAAACATAAGTTTTAAAGCCCTTTGAAACAAGAATATAAGCCGTGATAAGCTATAAAAAGCTGTTTCGCGACTAAATAAGGTAGAAACTGTTAGAGAGCTAGAGCTTAAATCGTTATTAACACGCAATATGTAAAAACCCAGATAAGTCGTGAGTAGAAGAAGAAAAGAACAAATAAACTTACTAAGCAAAACAAATAAAACAAGTTGTTATACAAAAAACAATAGCTAAAATAAGCCCAATATATTTTGATTTCCAAATCACGAATAGCCCCAAAAAATTTATGATATAGAGCTAGTTTAAATTTTATGTAAGAAAGAACTGAACTTTTTCTAATAAGCACGAAAAGAAAAAAAAAATAAAGACGAAAATAAGCTCACAAATAAGCACACCACAAACACAACTTAATCCATCCTATAACTTTTGATACCAATTGTAGAATATCAAATCACATATACCAAACACAAGTAGAGAGAAAATATATATATATAGAGAGAGAGGAGTGGTTGATCACTTAGAGAGAGAAGAAAACATGTAATATGATAAATATCCAAATGACCAACACCCTCTCCATGGAAGGAGAGGGCTTATATAGTTGTTACAATAGGGCGTCCATGGGCTTGTGTACCATGGACTTGGCCCGGTTAGCTTACATTTAACCATACGTTTAACTACGAGCTACGAAATACATTTTAGGAGTGACCGAGACTTTTTCGTATTCCAACAAATCCTACGTGTGCTATCATCATGCCAAAGCTGAACATAGGTCACTAATTTGAAAATGATTTTTTAATGATTCAAATAAGTCTTCACTAGTAATCTACGTGATCTAGTAGTTATTGTGCTTCTTCGGAATTTGTTTTCGAAAAACACAAACAACATTTCCCTGATTTACTCAAGTGAATTTTTGGATTACCAAGGTCACATACGATGTCACAAGATTGA